>CAJNOQ010006018.1:0-14294 GCA_905250885.1 Didymodactylos carnosus
TTTCACTGTCGAGTTGTATTTAAAAAATATATTATCTTCAATTAATAAATATAGTTTCGCAAAGAAACAAAGTTGAAATGAGATTAGGAAATACTAAATGTAGCTAAATACAGTCAAATCTTCTTTAGATATATTGATCTAAACATTATGTATTGAACAGTATTATGACCTTGTCTGTATGAAAGCACTGTAAGGTCGAACATTTCATATATTTTTTATCATCAGAAGGGAAAAGATCTCAACAAAGCAGCATCAAAGTAATTATTCACCAACAAGGTGCCTTCATTTTATAATATTTTTGAAGTGAGGGAAATCTGATGATTTCTGACCAAGTTCTTTCATTAATTCATCTATTTGACTTAAACAAATGTAACATAAATAAATAAACAAGCAACAGATTAGAAATCATCTGTTCAAGAGTATGATAGTCACTATAGTGGCCAAAGAAACAATGCAGATAGGACACTTTTCTGAAAAAACTTATCTTTTCATTTCTCTTGCTAGAGATGTCTTGATTAGGTATTAGAATAATTCTGCATCTAATAACAGTCTCAAGGCATTTTCGTTGTCTTGAATGTGACTACATGATTTATCCTTGACTGATAGATGACTAGGTGTCTTGATCGTAGCTAGTGCATTGTGCCTTTTTGATTTATTAGTAATGTCTATCAAATGCGCCTAAGCTATTTTTCTTTCAAAAAAAACATCAACTTAGAGGTGTTTTTTTGAAAACATTAAGGTGTCTAACAGTAAAAAGATGAGAAAATGCATCTGACGTGCCTTCCAAACGCACTGTGGACGCGTGTTGAAGTCAGCCGAGTAGTTTATCAAGACATATTTCTTTTGACAGTGTAATAATTTATATCGAAAACAAGATTTTCGAAATGAAAGATAGTAATTTATTGATTTACATTAGATATTCTGTAAAGAAGTCGACATTTTCATTTCAAAATGACTTTTTGTTATCTCTAAATTATTTTTGAAAGGAAACTAGTATCAATAAATAGTGTACTATTATTTTAAGAATTGAATTTTTCCAAACACTAACAATTTAGACTGATTTTGTAGTAACTAAATCTTTATCAATAAAAAATTATATTACTGTACAAATGAATCAAAATGATTTTTACTACAAAATCTCTTTGTAGGAAAAAGGAAAAAAATTATTCAGGTCATCTCACACGAATAACTTCGCATTATATTTATTCAATTAATCCAAAATTTCGTTTAACTTTAAAATTATATTTAGCATATTATTTTCGTCGTTGTAGAATTAAACGTCGTCGAGCATTTACATATTTTAATTTAAGACGTAAAAAAACAAATGATTCTCTTGATGGTTTAAGTATACAAAATGATCCATATATGAATAGATGTACAATGTTATCACCTAATTATTGTTATGCAAGTAGTTTAAGAAATCCAAATAATTATTTGAAACAATTACAAGAAATGTCACAAAATCATAGTTCAGAAAAATCTTATGTTTGGCACGATATTGAACAAAAACTAAAACATACACATAAAACACGCTATCTACATTAATAAACATTATTGAATTGATAGAATTTTTATGTATTAAATGTAAATAATTTGTTTTGTTGAAGTAATAAACTGTATCACATACTAACCTTATTCTTTTAGCTATTAATGTTTCTTTCAAATGATAAAAGTTGAAGGAATTTTCGATTAATTAGATTTTATAAGCTTTTATAAAATGTCTGTAATAGAGTGAGAAGACATAATTTTAATGTAAAATATTATAGGCGCCCAAAAAATCAAATCTCTAAAACAAAATGTCATGTTAGATGATATTTTTTTGGTGAAACATGTTAGAAATCGACAATGTATATGGTGATAATCATTATGTAAATGATATTAAGCCCCAAGCACCGCCGAAGGTACATTATATGTTCAGAACACAAGCGTTTTCTAAGTCACTTTCAGAACAAAGAAGAGTAATTCACTTAGATTTATGTAAATTAAACTCTTTATAATTAATTTTTTTACTGAGCCACCTTTTTCTATCGCTAGCAATTTGTCGCCTTTTTTCGACTACAGCATCCTTTTAGATTTGGTGTATTCATCCTCGCTGGTAAGAATTTTTCACATCTTATACTGTCGGGATCTATTGACAAATTTGTTTTTCTTCCATTTATTATAGTGTACCATTTCTCGCGGTAGTAAATGATTGTTTAAAGTTGAAAGTTGACTGCAACAATTTCAATATAATCGACATTCTTTCTAATTCGCTTTTTTCCAGGCAGCTGCATCATGGGATGCCACATATGCGAACATTGGAAATCGATTTATATCGGATACCATCGAGAAAGTATTAGTTCAAATTAGAGATTTAGTTGATAATGATCAGGTAGGTATAGGGAAACTTTTTGATCCGAATATACACGCTGTTTGAAGTATAAGTTGTAATTTAGACTGCTCATTGGCGCACTGTGATAGTCCCGATTGTTGAACGAGTCCTTGCCTTTTCGGTAAGATGGATGGGTCATGTTTTCAGAAGAAATTGCCCTTTGTTAATATCGAATATAAATTTAGCCAAGCATTGATCAAGATTTACTGGTTGCTAAAGTATCGAACAGAATTCATTTAGATTATGCAGAAATGGTAAAAAAGTTCAAATCACCATATATCTGTACTGATGAGCAAAATGTTATTTTTAGATAAAAAATGCGGATGAAGTTTATGTTAAGGGCAAGAGAGTGAAAATATTGAAACATACTATTCCTATTGGTTTAAATAATCATTTATTTTAGGGATTAATGAAGTGTTTTCACAGTACAAAGCCGCTCTAACAACAAAAGTTGCAAGTGATGATGTAAGCAATTGCATTTATCTTCAAAAATAAAAGATAAATTTTATATATTTGTTGAATTTGGATGTACGATGGATGTGTTAACTTAATTACTGTGGGCATTTGCTAGTCTAGAACAAAGACTGTTATGAAGAGTCGGACAGATGCGTCTGTTGTTTCTTAAAAGCTAGCTGAACATGGTTACAGGCATTTTATTATTAATTTAGATGCTACAAGCTGACATGATTTCGGATGTGATGAATATTGTCAAAGACCGATTAATAAAAATGAGTGGCGCTAATACAGCAAGTTATATCTAGATATTCATCAAACTCCATAAGAGGCAAACTACTTTATTTCAAATAGGATATTGAACAACGTTTACATGATATCCATGCTCAATTTTCAAATCAAATACAAGAAATATTACATGAGCCAGGATTTGTATGTTTCTGCACAACAAACATCATTCTGACACATTTTATTATCATATTTTTCTAGATGAATATGCATCCAGAATATAAGATGGCTCTTATTCAAGGTGCACTACACAGAATTATTAATGAGAGATTTAGAGAAATACCGGTAAATGTCATGGTACTTTTTCAATTTGAAAATTTTATTTTTTTATCTATTATAGGCAGACGTCTTAATAAATAAAGCTGTTAATGATGCTAGATTAACCACGTTGCCCGTAATACACGAACATAGGCAAAATTCAGATTTTGAAAAAGTGCACACTTTCCGTGTGATTTGATTGCGCGAATCATACAAATTCTTTTTTTCAAGGTGTTGGGCACAGGTGAATGGCCTAGCACTTGGAATGTGCCAAATTCTCAAACACTACTGACTAGATCTCAAGCGACATCGGACTTAGAGCAAGATTGGAAACAAGGACAGTTGAGTGAGAAAAGTTTCAATGACGGACAAACGGCTGTAGTCGGTTTCGGGATAGAAAAAGCAGCCTTCATGGATCAGGAAAAAGCTACTGGAATGTCTAACGTGAATGAATTGACTAAAGGTAGAACGAAACCAATGAACGTAGAAAATATACTCAGACGATTATTAAAAAGACTTGGTATCAGAAAAGAAGAAGAAAAAGCACCAATATCGGAAGACGAAGTTGATCTAAAGACTCTGGTACAATCTTTTTTCATAATCCATTATCATTCTTTGAATAAAAGCTTTTCTTCGGTGTTTCCAGGCACACACAAGAAAACTCGTTCATTGCCTCGATTATCCATTAACAGGTAACTTACACTGTCAACTTTTGTCTGTTGATGATCATACGTCGATTTAACACATTTTTCTTGTTTATATTAGCTGAGAGAGCAAGGATAAAACCAAATCTAGCTTCTAATTATATATGTCAAAAATATAATCCTTATCATGGTTACAAAGAATATGTCAAACAAATTGAAGCTTCTTGATTATACATTACGGTAGTATTTTACAAGTTTGTTGATGACAATCAAGTAAAATCATTAAGTGCTTTTGTATGATTTGTAGTGTTACTTAGACAAATCTTGTAAGGGCAACGACCTCTGATTCAAAAACATGATTAATAATGTAGCTGTTTTGAATTTCATCATATCTTTTATTTTCTCTTGGTTATTTTGACCTTAACGGGTCATTTTCAACATAAAGCTACTGTACAGAAAAAATAAAAAATACTTTCTTTTTCGATACAGTGACTCATATACGTTTAGATAGGAGAGAATATATTAATATTTACCATTGAAAAACTAGAATTATACCTTTCTTTTTTATATGCCCATATAAAAAAACACAAAACATCATTATCTGCAACTTGCGACTATTGCTGGTGGTATAAGTCGCCTGTCTCTTTTAATTTTGGTCTTATTCTCCAATCCGTCAGGAAAGACATACAAAGGGATAGAACGATCAGTGCCATTTAAAACTGGGTGTTCAGCTCGAATTCGCAGTGAGTCCTTGATTAATAACCGATATTTATGTTGTTCTGTTTGTTTAAAGAACTCGTATTTTTTTACTTTGAGGGTAGTTTTCTGTTCGTCACTTCTCGTTTCTCTAACTCGTTTAAGTTTCTCAGTACCTATAAGAAACAGTTTCTGTTACTTACTGTACGTGAGTCACTACAGAATCCCAGACTGCACCATCGTCCTAGTCAGTGACAAACTAGTCTTTAACATTTTAACATGGACTAAACTTATGTATTCAATAGCCATTTAAGAAACACTATCTAATTAACAATGACAAAATGTGTCATCCAGAGTAAGAAATAAAAATAGAAAACAAAACAAACTAATTAATAAACATTTTAAGAAAATGAACTTTTTTATTCAAAGAGAAATAAAATAGAGATTATCGTACATCTTGTCATTGTTGAGCACAACTTTGTCGTTTATTTGGTCGCTCTTTATCATGTGATAGAGATGGATCTGAACTGCGTCTAACTGTACGTGGACTGAATGTAATATCAATTTTAGCCGTTTTCAATAATTCTCGAAATACGCTCAATACCGAATTTCTGTTATAGGCACATGCTTCAATAAATGTGTTTCCCCAATCAACAGTTACAATTGATTCAGCATATTCACGACAGATGACACGAGAATCTTCTTTGTCGCTTTTATTACCTACGATAATTAATGGAAAATTTGAATTTCCTTTAACTTCAATAATCAAATCACGCATTTGTCTCACAATATCAAAGGACATTTGATCTTCAATTGAATAAACGATAACATAGGCATCACCGCCGGCAATGGCAATACGTCTCATCACCGGGAATTCATCAATACCTGCTGTATCTAATATTTCTAATGTTAAATGTCGATTGGTTAATTCAAATTCAATGATATGTAATTCATCTAATGTTTCTTTATGCTCTTTGATAAACTGTTGACAAAGAAATTGTTGACAAAGACATGTTTTACCTTTAAAAAGAAAAAAAACAGAATAATGAATAAGTAATCCACAAAATAAAAAGATTGTATATATGATCCTACCCACTTTCGTCGCTCCTAATACGACGATTCTTAATTTTTCTTCATTTGATTCAGGATCAATTGTTTGAGAACGTTTGGCATGAGAAATATTTCGGCGTACTTGTACGGCAGATACAGTTTGATGCGAACTCATTCACATTCAAATTTTTGACTAAAAGAAAACCGTGGCAATTATTGGAAACTTTGAATTTTGTGAGAAAAAAAACCAATTTCTTTTCAAACAAAAAACTCTTTCATAGCTTCGTAATGGATGTGTTAACGTTTATTTTTCTATATGTTATCAATGTGCACTACGACCCATTCCATGATTATATAATGTAGTTTAGATTTTTAAAAAGCTAAAGAGATTTATAATTATAGAAAGTAATAAGCAATGGTTAATCATTGCTTATTTATTACTGTTAGAATACTCTTTTTGGATTTTTGTATTTAAACCGGTATGCGTACGAGATAGACAGAGAAAAAGAAAAAAAAGAATCACTAATGAGAATAATAATTGTATTAGATCTGTGTAACAGATGGAAAAAGAAAGATAGAACTTTATTTATTGGCATGCATATACAGTTACTCGTGTCGATTTTTCCAAAAAACAAAAAAAAAAAGAACGAACACAAGTGAACTATTCTGACTCATAATTATTGATTTAGATTAACACTGTTCGAACTGTTAACTATAGTAAGAGGAAAGAGGCACAAAAATCTGGAAGCAGAATTAAAACTAGTGATCAGAGAAATGTCGATTAGATGAAAAAAAAAAAATGTAAAATGAAGAAAAAAAATCTAATTTATTAGAATTTTAGGAAAAATAAACAGTCGAGATATGTACGTGTCAGAAAATGTGTAAAAAAAACAACAACTGTTGAAGATCATAATAATAAATACAACAAAAATTAGGTCAAATTTGGTTATGTTAATCTGTCTGAAAAGACAAATGATCTGTTAGGAAAACGTTTCGTATGTTTTGAGAACATGATGACAAAAGAAATAAGATTTCAGAATATATTTCTCGTTAATGCATAATATTCTTACGTGAATAATTAAATCTTTTTATCTGAAATCGATTATATTAAATAAAAGTTAGTTTGGATATAATACAATAAAAAAAATTTAGATGATGTGATATATTTTGTTCATTCGTGCGTTGATAATATTTCATGCAGGCAATGGAACGAACTATACAAAGAGAAAGGAATAATTGCAAATAAACGAAGTAAAGAAGATGAAAAACCGGATATGAGATATAGTTACAATATTTTTTTTCTGTTTTCACTTAGGAAGCTATCATTACTGCTACTACTACTCATTTGTATTTTTAATATCATTCACCATTTACACTTATAAGTTAAAATTATGCGTACATATTCTCAGGTGACTTTAATCGAGAAAATTTTAAACATTTGGTAAATAAATAATTCAAAAAAGAATAAAAAGCTTTCTATTAATTCACTTATTATAAAATAAATTCTAGATAGAAATTAGAAAATCCATTTTCTTTCTCGTTGTTCCTCAAAAATATTGACTTTTAAATAAATGAGGATGTTTTGACTTTCCTCTTATGAGACAATGCTAGCGGCGATAGAAACCAATAAATTTTATAAAATATACGTCAATAGAAAAAGAAATTTTTGACTTAAAAAAGAAAATTTTTCTTTTTTTCTAGAAGTATTTCTTAACAGAAAATTTATATCTATTAATCAGGCATCAATGCAACCGACCATTAAATTATGGACTTTTCTGAATTTCTGACTTAGCTCGATTAAAAATACGGATTTAAGCACATGCGAGAATTTTTACACTACTCTACGTATAGATCTTAATATGGAAAAATGACAGTGTCAAGAATTCATCACAGAAATGTCACATTTAATCTTAACATAGAATTTATAAGGTCTTGTCTCAATAGCTCGTTGATTATAGAACGGATAGTGTTTTTTGGAAATTTGAAACGAAACTAACTTATGTCCGCTAGTATACTGTATCTTGTCTCACCAAGGGTTTCTTAAATCCTTTACATGATTGAGATAATATTTAAACTTTACTGTGTACGAAAATAAATATCATTTCCCAAGAGAATATTTTTCTGTTAAAAACTTGCACATAAAATTAACTCGATTAACACAAGTATCCTGTTTGGTACACTTATTTTTTTTTTTCTTCTTGGGTGTTCAATACTGTCAAATGAAAGACGAAGATATACATTTCAAAGATAATTTATTTGTGTATGTTCAGTGTCTCTTTTTCTCTTAAAATGTAGTAGAAATTTATTTTTTTGTTCTTACCCTGATTAATAATGTTTCTTCTCTTTCTCAACTTTTTCACTCTATTTATAATTACAGTTCTGTTTTTAATAAGTATAGAGAAAAGAAGAAGAATTAGGACAACGTATCAACTAGGACAAGTAATCGATGATAATATTCTATTTATTCTATGGGAATAGTTTACTTCTATTCCTTGTCATTTTCGAAAAAGACAAAAAATGTTAAACCATTTTATCTCTTTGTAGACGAGTGTGTATTATTTCTTTATGAGATGATCTTTAATACGACGACTTTTCACTGTTTTTAGCTCTACATTTTGAGAACCTCCGAAAAAGGAAAATCAAAGATCCAATTATGGCTGATGAGTTTTGCAAGCCGTAAAAACAGGATAATAAAACAACAAAAAAAATTCTTTTTTTTTTCAGTATAAAAAAAGGAAAAAACAATATGTCTCAGATGGAGGAAAGGAAATTGAGGAAAACTGAGGCATGTAGCAGACATATGAAATATCAAGCTGATTTGAGAACACCCAAAGAAATATTTACTAATATATGAACGTTCAGGGCAGTTGGTTAATTAGGCCGTAGTGAGTGTATTGGCAAACCAGGTATTTCCATAATTTTGACGTATGACTGAATTTTGATCAATTCTGTGATTTACCAATTAATTTGAGAGCTTCAATTAATAATGACCTTGTCTACTACCAATTCGTAACACGTCGTTTGTGCTTATTTTAATTTTTTTCACTTATTCACGTCTATATGATTACAAGTGCTGAAAAGCAGATCTTTATATGCATGTTCTTACAGGAAATACAATAATAAATACAAATGTCGAAAATATTTACGCCAAGATTTGGGATTGTCACTAAACCGAGATAGTAAAAACTAATGAATTTTATTGAAATTAAATGTATACATAAAAAAATCAAATAGCGATATATCATATGATAAGAAAAGATTTCAATTAAATCGAATAGATTTTGACCGCATTCACTGCAATTAAATGTTTAGGCAAAAAAATGTAGCGTATATAAAATGTCACTGGTTTAGCTTATGTGTCATCTCCATCACGATCTTCATCAGCATTGTCAGTATTTTGGGATGTGTCCAATGTTCTTTCTTCTGCTGTTGATGAAAGAATCCTTCGTGCGTTAATATCACCTCCTTGTTGTTCACCGCGAGATTGGCTCGAACTAGAAGATGATTTGAAGTAAGCTGATCGTTGTGATGATACATTCGCTTGTGAACGAGCCCCAAACTGATCTTCAGCATTGGAAATTTCAGTGATTGTTGGACCTGTATGAGATGATTTTGAGTGAACTTCTCGCCATTGCACACTTGAATTTACCGGTTCCTTTGAAGTTGAAAAAACAGTTTGACAGCTTAAAAATCAGAGTATTATAGATTGACAAATAATAAGAAAATTTACCTGTATTGTTGAATAAAGGTTCGATGCGCGACTGCTAGAACTTTCAATATGACTTGCTCTTGTTTTTGGATAATCGATTTTAATATATGATGGAGTATTCGAACGTCTAACAATGTCGGATTCATGGGATGTCAATCTTTTAGTAGTATTATATGTATGGACGGAGGCAGGTCGATCCGCTTGCTCTGCTATTATTCCATTTGTCGATACGATGACGGATCCATTACCTCGGGTTAAATCCAAATCAACATAACGCTTGTTAAAATCGTAAGTATCATTGATAGTTGTTACATTTGTTGCTATTTTTGGTGAACTACTAACAGTCACTGTAATTTTAACATTACAGGCGCAATCGCCTTTGCCAACAACGAAACTTGTTGTTGCCGGTTCTGCGTAACCGCGATGTAAAGCTGTATGAGTAGAATGGAAATTATGTGTATCACCACCATAAGTCGTCGTTTCACCACCATAACCTGATCGAGTAACGACACTCTGTCCGTAGGATTTCCTTTCAAGAACTGAAAATGACTGAATAAAAGTGATACTATGCAGTTGCTAAACAAGTAGACAATTACCTCTGGAGCTGCTCATTATTAAATCGAAGAAAACTTGTCACCGCAAATAATAAACAAGAAAGAATGACTTAAATGCACCTTTTCATTTGACGTTTAGACGAGTAGATTGAAAATGGAGAATAAAAGCATCCTGTTGTCTGTTATCTTTACTTTTCAAGTGCATAAACACACGGTCTCTTGTGTCAATAGTGGTTATTATTCGTAGTAGTTTTTGATTATAGTATAGAGCCGCCTATCTCTTGAAAATCAAAGTAGATTGATTAGTCACGCTGATTTCGGTCGTCGTTACATTTTTCCCTTCTATTTATCAATGAATATCACGTGAATAAATGTTGTCATTCAGAAGAAAAGACAAATACCATAAAAAAATTTTATTTTTCTTCACCGAGACAAATTCTTTATATATAAGAGGTGTGATCTGTTTCTGTTTTTACAAAACTAGATCGAACCAAACCAATTTTTGAAAAGTCTGAACCGAACCGATCCCACCTCGATTATATACACGATACATTGTGATTGGCATCAACCACGCTTGTGTTCTGCAAACAAATCTTGTTAGAGCGTCTACTAGTGCGAGATTGCGAAATTCCTCGTTGGCAAGTTGAGCACTCTAATAAATTCTGACATTTCGTTCTCGACTTCCTGTTTTCTGCCCAAAATACATGAGACACTATAAAAATTCTTACTTTAACGCGCACTGAAGCAAATACTTTATAGTTTGATAAGTTAACAAAATTTAATAACAAAATCTCCATCATATTGAAAACAGAGATATCCCTTTAAATTCCTCTCCAGATCAGAAGGTCAATTTAGAGCAAAATGTTTTGCAAAATTGCCCTACTGCACGATTTTGTCGAAAAACATGTTCGATATGCGAAACCATAAATAAGCCCATGCTCTTCTATTTCGGAGGAAGTTTACCATCCACAGTGTCATAATGCCGGTTTGCCTAAAGGGCTGTATAGGATAAAAATTCGTTAAATCCTATGGTTTCTAAATATGTATACTAATTTTTCCTTAGATAAAAAAGCCGACTGAAGCACCGTTTTTTTCAGGCATTATGAGAAGATACTATTTATCTCAAACCCCTAAGAAAGGATGGAAGCCCTTGTGAATTTTGAGTTGATGAAAATCAGTCTTTTGTGAATTAGTCTCTGCCAGAATTAATCATGTACTGTATTCCTATGAAAACATTTTATTTCACACATCACTTTGATAGTAATTATAAAGCATCTGGTTAATAATATCAGCTCTTAGCACTGTGTCATTGGGAAGAGAAAAAGTCTTTTACTGGACTCTATTGACACCATAAGTCGATAATGTCAAACTCGCCTATATTCCCACGTCATTATTGTAAATTTGTTTTCCTTGATTACAATTTCATCTGTGATAGTGATCGATACCCAATGGATTTCCTTTTTTATATAAAAAATGACTGAGTATTGATTTCTATTTTCTATTGATACTATCAATTACATGTTGACAAAGACAAATAATGTGTGCACTTCATAAAGCAATAGAGTACACACTGTTGTATAATTTTGTATTTCTCTTTATTACCCTGTATTTTTAACGACATTTGCTTTATATCTCTGTAAAAAAGTTTAAGATATTAAATTATATTGGTAAATAACATACTTTTCCCCAGTTTATTACCCATGTAAATATTTTTCAATTGTAGACACGTCTGAAAATCCGTTTTATATTGCGTTTGATCACTCCAAAAATGCACCATAAATGGGTTTTTTGTTTTTAAAAAAAAATACTTTTATAAAAGTTTTTTATGAGAGGTTTTAATTCCTAGCTAGGGTTTCATTGTCTTTTAGACAACAGTATGCGTCAGTATGAGGAAAGCTTGACTTACTAGAAAGAAGTGTATGTTATATGACAGTTCTGTCGACTAGATTTGATCGTGGTACCTATGAATAAAAAGACAAATTAAAAAGCATGCTATACTTACCCGCTCGGCAATTGAGCTTGGTGTTTGCGTTGTACTGTGTCAATGGGTACTTTTACATAAGTGAAGAATAATAAAATACATATTCGCCTAAAAATACTGTTCTGAAACTGACGAGCAGCGAAGCAGATTATTCAAAGAAGCATCATACATTTTTCCCCATGTATTGTTAGATACGAGGCTTTTTATGACAAGACAAACTGGTATCTGTTCAGAGTCGAAAAAAGTTGATAGTTAGGTAGCACACCTCATCAAAATACTTTTTTAACGTAACTCGTTTCCTTTCAAATTCCGGTAAAATAAGTCAATGCACTGAAAAATGTTTGAAAAGTTGACTTCCAGCAGATATTGCAATACTCATAAAAATCATTTGATTATGTGCAAGGTTTCTTTCTGTCTATAACAGCATTTAAGTAAACGAGAGGATTTATCAGGATGTCCAGAAAAGGATAGTTACTAAAGCTCAAAGCACCACGAGATATTAGGCTATGGTTGGTTGCATTATAATTCAGAGAACAATTTCGTGACGCTAGTATTTGGTCTATCTAGTTCGTGCGGCTTTTTAACGTGTAACGCTTGTTAATGGCTTTATTCTTTTTTAGGATGAGCCCATGTTGATGCAAAGCATCAAACCCCAATAAGAAAAATTATTTGGTGAGAGCTATCTGAACATGTCTGAAAGACCTCGACGGTAGATCTACATATGACTTTAATGACGATACCGAACGCTGACTTCCTAACATTTGAATAATATGTTGCGAAATACCCACTGTTACAGCTGTAGAGGCGGCACCGCTTCAGAAAGAATGTCCTGAGTATAACTTGGAATAAAATCAAGGTAGCGAAAGCAGGTGGCGAGTTTTGTCAATGAATACTACTCGTGTGAGCGGAAGACCTTGCGGCGTTAAAAAAAGTTCGGTTGGATAAGAAGCGACAGATTTACGCGTTGAAATATAACGTTTTAGAATAGAAATAGGGCAAATTGGATATTGAGTTTCGAAGAAAGAAATAATAACTCTGTGCCGAAAGGGAGCCGTTTCTGAACATATTAAATGTAGGTAGGCTCGCGTTTGACATGGACTGAAATAAATGTCAGTCAACACAAAATTAATTTCTGAATCAAAATAGTTTGTAATAGAACAAAACTCGGAGCAGCATAGAAATCCGAAAAAAGCTAAAATTATTGCAGTTTGCAATAGCAAATCCCAGTAGGGGGGAAAGACGCCTACGGGCAAGAGAGAAACTAAACACCTTAAAATATCAGATGTAACAAAATGCAATAAATTCATATAACAACTGATCGATCAGGATTGGCATGTTTGACTGCATAGGTTTCTTAAATATAGTTGCAAAGTTCAAAAAGTGGCTGAAGCCAGATTCATATGATTGTATAGTGTTCGGTGAATATGCATGGTTTAATAGCTGTTGGATAACTTCGAATACATAAAGAATATTCGGTGTGGCGATGGTATTGGAATTGGCAACGGTTTGGGATCTACTTTTAACATCCTAAATTTCCATATCTTTAAACGAGATAGATAATCAGCTGCTGCATCCTTTTTGCCAGCTATATGTTGTGCATAAGCTACAAAACTGAATTCGCAACCGTGCAGTGTCAATCCCCTGACAAGTGCCAATATTTCCTGAACTTTAGATCTCCCGCTCTGCATGACACGGACTACAGTCTCGTTATCAGATCTGAGAAGTATTTTCTTTCCTCGCCACTCATGTTCTCATACTGAAAGTTGCGATAACTAATGGTCCTAATTAATAATAAGCTATTCACGGCTGTATAAAATCTGGCCTCCGAAGTCAATCGATAGTGCTGCGTCTGTAAATAATTCCATATCATGAACGTGCACAAGTTTTGGATCAAAAAGCGTGGATATACCATTTCAACCGCTTAAGAAATATCTCCACATTGATAGGTCTAAACAACATTCTTTTGGTAGTGATACCTGTTTTTTCCTATTTCTTTATCATGCACAGTTAAACCTCTTCACTACACGGTACCATTATCAAAGGAATGTCGTTTAGACCTGTCAATGTGGAGATATTTCTTAAGCGATTGAAATGGCGTATCCACGCTTTCTGATCCAAAAGTTGTGCACGCTCATGATATGGAATTGTTTGTGTACTATAAAGGGTGGCCTAGAAGTCCTGATTCGATTTGAATGGTTAGTTTTTCTTTGGTAAAATACTTGATTAAAAATGTGTCTCTAGTGTGAAAAGATGCAGCAGAACACGCTCTACAAAATGGCTCTTGATTGAC
>CAJNOQ010006019.1:0-14291 GCA_905250885.1 Didymodactylos carnosus
TAAATTCGGTAAACACGATCATGAAAAACGAGCGTTGACAACGCGCGCTCCATCACCTATTCGAGACGATGTCAAGACGTACGTTGCTGCCGGTCTCTCTGAAACACAAATTCGACGTGCAGTTACAATTGATCACCCTCAATGGGCTGCACAAAAACAAGTGAGAAGTCTGGTTGGTTATTATCGCACAAAGGATCATCCGTCGTCATTTTCATTGAGTGATTTGCGTGATTGGTGTATAGAACGCTCACAGACACCAGCGCATACACCAACAGAGAGTGATACGCCATTTGTGCCATATTTTAAATTGAATGATATTACGGAAATGTTCGTTTTTATAACCACGAGAAGATTGTTATCAACAGCGAGTTTGTCTGTGTATTTACAAGTTGATGGTACATACAAGTTAAATTGGAACAATTTTCCTGTACTCGTGTGTGGTACAAGCGATGCTCAACGACATTTTCATCCGTTTGGAATTGCCTTGGTTCACAGTGATGAATCGACTGCGTGTTATGTTGATTTATTCAAAGCGTTAAAATGGAGTATACCATTAGTTACCAATGAAGCGTATTACATACATTTTCTGATGGCTGATGGTTCCAAAGCAATAACGAAAGCTCAACAACAAGAATTTCCATGTATAAGGAGGTTAGTTGGTCCCAAAAGATGACAATCGTGATTGAAAGAGAGAGAGACTGTTGTTCATTTGCAGGTTAATGTGCTGGGCACATGTTATACGTCGATGTCGAGCTCATAAAAAGATGGTTCCTGATGACAAATGGCCACAAATCGAAAGTGACATATGTTCAATACAATTGTGTTGCAATGATTTCATATTCGATGAAGCAAGCAAGTTGTTATTGAAAAAGTGGCAAAGTGATACTAGTCTTGATACGTTTCGAATGTATTTTCAAAGCGAGTGGATTGATGCATTACCATATTGGTATGAAGGCAGCGCGTTACGATATCCAATGACAAATAATGGACTTGAAAGTCTGAATGGCAAAATCAAGAAACATTACACATTACGTAGTAAGCTACCATTAGCTGGTTTTTTGTCAACTGGTTGTCAGATGATTAGTGACTGGTCGTTAAAATTACATAATTGTGTATTTTCATTAGAACCAATTGTTAGTAAAGATTTGGAATTGTTTGCGTCAAAATGGTCAACAAGTATTTCAAAATCAATGATACCATTGCCTTGGAATGTCTATGAGCAAGTAGTACCAACGATCCATGCGCAACTGGGTGTACAACAATGCATTGATATGTATCAACATTGTCAATTTAATACATTCGATAATTATCGTCGTTGGTATGAATCTGCACATATTGTTTCTGTGCAACAAATGTACTGTACCTGTCGATATTTTTGTAAAGAGTATATATGCAAACATTTGGTTGGTCTCAAAATTCTATATGGCATACACAAATTACCAAATGATCGTTTACCACTTGGAAAAAAACCCAGAGGACGACCAAAAAAAACAAGTCTTGCTCTATTATTTTGATGAACACAGATTGCTATTTTTGTTAATACTCAGGCTTACTCAGATGTAAACATATAAGTTTTGCATGATAGTCGAATTTCTATCAATCATTGGGAGAGGCTTAAAGAATATGGCGAGAATAACCTGGTTACTGATTAATTAATTAATCCGTTCTCTTTTCAATTATTTTATTTCACAATTCAAAACCGTTCTCTTTTCAACGAAAAAACCGTGTTCTTTCCCATTATTTATTTTCATAAATGAAAAGCGTTCTCTTTTCAACGAAAAAACCGTGCTCTTTTCGATTTTTTTTATTCCGTTCTCTTTTAATTACAAATTTTGACGTAATTATCAAACCGTTCTCCATTCTATGCAAATTCCGTTCTCTTTTCATTTCTTGTCCGCAATAGACAGTGGGATAAGCTAAGAAAAGCACTAATTTTATATTTTAACCAAAATAGTTCATTCATCTTGTAATGTTCACAAGTTAGAGAGAGTCATTTGTTACGTTTCTCTCATCTAGATCAGAGAATGTTTCAACATATATTCCCGTCGGTCGGTCGCTATTCTTCTATTCTCCGACTATTCCGCTATTTGCGCTGTTCAAAAAACGATAACTTTTTCATGATAAAATACAATCAGCCATTTATCTGTTGTGCATTGGTTGGAGTCGCAGCCTTCATGTAATTCACACAAACGGAATATTTATGAGAAGCCCTCGGTACTACATAAATTCTTTACCGTTTTATTGTTTTCATAACAACAAGAAGAAAAGTATGAAAGAATAAATTTCACATTGAGGTGTGACTGTATTACATAAGAACTAGTTAAGTGTGAAATCTTTTTCAATAAAGAAGTCTTCGCGGTAATGTTGTTTTTTGTATTCGCGGTACTGTCGTTCGCGGTAAGGGCGTTCGCTGTAATGTCGCTGTATCGGTATTACACACTAGTTATCAGGCCCCATTTAGAAAAGATAGAAACAGACTCAATGGTGAATGTACTGTATATGCGGATAACAATGCAAATGTCACACGTCTCCTTAAGTTTGAAGGTGGTGAATTAGATGTACTGTTTTCTGTGATAAACAAAAATTCGTTGTACAAAAGTTTAGCCTCAAAATTTCTGTGACCGACGTTATCAGCACATTATAGAAGTAAAAACATGCTGGTCGTTCTTACCACTCGGACCTCGCGAACTGTCTCATTGCTTTTTCAGCCAAGCCTAGTGTGTTTTACGGTATCAGCTATGCTGAATCCGAATATCATAGTCGTAGCTGTCCATGAGCCTTTCGAGAGCGATTTTCTAAGAAACTAGTATTCATAAACTCAAAAAGTTTTTCCACAAAAAAGAATTTCAACTTAATAATCTATTATGCAATCGACAACATCCTTTATTTATGGCATCTTTCAGTATTTTAATGTTCTTCTAGTAATACTTTTATCAAATTTTGTCCTTATTCGACTGCATTATTTATTCAGTAACCCTTTATATTGCTTAGGGAGCATGTCAAAATTTCAATTCTAATTTAGTTTATTATGTATAATTTCGGTTCCTTTGATTTATTGTGGATACATACATTGACATATATATACTTCCAATATGTTCGTTTTTTTAACAGAGCAGACTTTATAAGAGCAGACGTTTCTCTGTTCGAACGTGTTCGATCAGCGAACGATTCGCTACTAAAGCTTTAAAAGAAATAGTTTGTCAAACCTAAGAACATGAGAGTGAAAAAACACCTGAAAGAAATCTCTGTAAAACAGAAAAAATTGTGAAGATTACACCAAACGACGCAGCAGCCGTGATTACGCCCTAGCCGTAGGTAGTCATGTAAAGAAAAGTCTGAATTAGAGCAGCAACTTTATGTTTGCTTTATTCCAGGAAGTCCAAAGTACCTTTAATTTCCATTATACCTGATTTCTCTAACTGAAGCATACTTTACTAATGTGGCCTCTGTAGCAGATTGATTTACTTTGTTTTCATGCAAAAATGCTTTTCCTCACTATGCAAATAAAGTAGACAGAAATTGCAGCCCTAATTCGAATGTATCTTTATAAGGTTTATCGTACTTTGTCCTAACAGTTTCAACAGATCGCTCGCCGATATCTCGGATGAGAAAAATATAAACTATCGTATTTGCAATCTTCTTCTTGCAATTTGATGTTGCATAAATCGAGAGTTGTTAATGTTTGGATTGTTTTCAAGGCGTCTGCAATTGCTTTTGCCCCTTCATCTGATATATTGTTGCCAGCTGTACTAAAAGCTCTTAATGTTTTCTCGTTAGACCATAATTTTTGTGCAATTTGGTTTTCTTTTTGAGATAGTTTTTTCTCATGCGTTTGCGGTAGATTTGATTTTTGCAATTGTGGTATAGCTGCTTGCAGCTGCGCGGATGGTAACAATGAACCGGGTTGCTTTGGGAAACCGGAAGAAGGAGCAGATGAAGCTTGAAGTCACACACGCCGTGCTTTGGCTTTCCTTAACGCAAAGAGTATAGGCAACCTTCTAGATCATAGTTCGCATTGCGCTCAAGCAGGTATTGCATACTTTGGCGAACACTTTTTATAAGATCAACTACATATTAACTTACTTATTAATAAAGAAGGAAAACTAAGAAGTAGAAAACTAATGGATGGCACTACAGCACCATATGTACCATTTATTCTTCGATTAGACACAGTTACAAAAATTTGTCGAGTCGAAATGAAACGTATGAACCAGTTCATAGAACTCTCGGAAAAATTAATGTTAAACCAAAGGAATTTAATGGAAATAATAATGAAAACGTTGTGACTTGGGTTGTGTCTTTGGAAGAATTGTTCGAGAATCAACATATGACAGATAGTGAAAGAATAACAATGGCGTCGAGTGTTTTGAATGGAACGGCATTACAATGGTTCGTAAATTTACGTGTGCGGGGTAAGCGTCCCACATCGTGGAGTGAATTCAAAGAACAACTGAAGTCAGCATTTCAATCAACAGATTTTCAAGAAAATCTTCATCAACAATTAATGCAATTAAAACAAAAACTAATCCCTAACTTCTAGTTCTTCCAATTTCGACATTCAGGTAATTATCTCGTAGGCAACAGATTTTCGTTTAGTTGACTCGGGTAAAACATGTATACACGCGTATATACGCGTTTCACCGAAGTCATACATACATATATATGTATATGTCGCAGGCATAAATGAAATGTAGGAGAATTTAAAATATTCCTAGGAATGAATAAAATTTTAATATGAACTCGTTTAACGGGTGTTTCAGAATAAATCGGTCACTTAGTATTTTGCTCATATCTTAGTTGAATTGTATCCTCTAAGCTTTGCTGTTTTCTTAAAAGATGTGCCGTAAAATTCTCTACAAAAAATATATTAAATATTTTTCTATATATCGTAAAGATGAAAGAATATAGAAGAAATACTGCGAAGCTTCCATCTCGATTACTTTGTAATTCAAGAAACAATGAAAAAAAATATTTTGAAAAAATATTTAGCACGGTGTCATGCATAAAGGTGGAATCATGAACATAAGTTCTGGTGCTCTGAAGGGTCGTCTTTCTTTTCGTCTATCATAGGTTCGGCTTAAACGTGTTTTTCTGGACAAAAGATAATTGTACTAAAATCTAACAAAAAAACGGCAAATTTTGTCTCTTTCGTCGTGACACAGGAAAACAAAGGAAAATATTGAGCTTTCTCTGTGCGGATATAACAGAAGAATTATTTTACTTTAAGATAAAGAAAACCCTATCTAAAGGTGTTTGATTTTGATCGAGTTATAAACGTTTTTCTAACTACACCAAAACTACAGTTGGTAAATGTTGATGTCGACGACAGTCGATAAAAGAAATAAAATTCTTCCACAACCGATTATGATTACGAAACGTTTTAAATATAGACACTTGATAGAGCTTTTCAAGGGCTATCAAATGGCCATCTTCTTGTTTTTTGTTTCACAAAGTATGAAGGACTAAAATTGAAAAAATTGTTTTTTGAGTTGCAAAGTAATCGAGATCGAAGCTTCGCAGTATTTCTTCTATATTCTTTTCTCTTTACGATATATTGAAAATGTTTAATATATTTTTTGTAGAGAATTTTACGACACATCTTTTAAGAAAACAACAAAGTTTAGGGAATAAAATCCAATTAAGATATGAGTAAAATACTAAGTGACCGATTTATTCTGGAACATCCGTTAATTCTAACCAGCATTATATATAACATTCTTTGTTTTTCTTATTATTCAAAAAATGAAATATCCAAAAAGATAAATGTGTATGGCAAATGTTTAGTCAATTAGACTTTGTCTAGCACTTTGCTGAAATAGAAAAAATCATAGATGAACACAATCAAACAAACAGTAGAGATACTTTGTTTCAATTTCGTAATTGAAATGATAAGAGCATAAATGTATCAATTCGTTGATAATGATATAAGGATAAAAGATTACGAAATTATTTGAATCATTGAGAGCATTATTCACAACTTTAAGTGTGTGACTGATTCTAATGCTGAATAAGAATCTCAATTTCTAAAAGATTATTTGAAAATTCAAAAAATAGCGATGAATTTGCAAGGTTCAAGAAACAGCTTGTTCTGTACCCAATTCAATCTTCTGAACATACCCATCTTAGTGTGAGTTTTAATTAGAGCTTCTTTTTCCTCTAATATAAACGAAAAACAGTCAACAGTAAAGATAAAATTAAACAGAAAAACAAAAAATACACATAACAAAAAAAAACAGAGCTTTCACTGACTATTTTCTTCTCTGTTCGAATAGACCTTGACTACTGTCTGTCTAATGAAATGGTGTACTCGGTCATACTTTAAATAAAGTCAAGAACAATCACAGGTAGAGGGTTCCGGTTTTCGCTATTCGAAAGAGGAGACTTGACCACATCTTTTCATGACAAAAAAGGTTTGAAAATATTGTTTTCAACTAAGTTTTCATGGCGATCTTTCGAAAACCAAGTCATAGCTCAAAAACTTGAAGTACGAATATTTTTGTTTTTCTTTGTGAGTAGATAGTCCAAAGTGTTCTCTTTAAAATGAGAGTAAAACGAGCTCTTTATTTTTTGGTCGTTTAGACGTGGTATTGGATTTCCTGAGAGTCCTAGGATCAATATTTCTTTAGGTGTGTTCATTCCGAAAACAAATAGAAACATATGTAATCGACCACGCTGAATCTCGTGGTAATATATGCGTTTCAAAAACCTAGTGAAAATCTATATTAAGTGAAATAACTCAATTTTGCCTATTTTTGTCTAAAACTGAAAATTCATAACTCAGTGAAGAGTAAATGGTGATATTCTGACATAAGCTGGATGGATCTTGCTTGGGTTATGAATTTTCAGTTTTAGACAAAAATAGGCAAAATTGAGTTATTTCACTTAATATAGATTTTCACTAGGTTATTGAAACGCATATATTACCACGAGATTCAGCGTGGTGGATTACATATGTTTCTATTTGTTTTCGAAATGATCACACTTAAAGGAATATTGATTCTAAGGCTCTCAAGAAATCCGATACTACGCCTAAACGACCACAAAATCAAGAGCCCGTTTTACCCTCATTTTAAAGAGAACACTTTGGACTATCTACTCACGGAGACGACAATCAAAACCAACAAACTAAAACAATGCTGGGATAAAGTTCGAATGTATACACACTTTCAGTCGAAAAAGAGAAAAAAAATTTAAAATCTTATACACAAACAAACCAAAAACAAATAAAAAAAACAAGTTTTTTTTAATTACCAAGAATATGGCTGACTAGTTTGTTTTTTCTAATTTTAACTATTATTATTGTGCACTAACGCCCGTTTGCTGCTGATTATTGCCACTACCAGATTGAGATTGTTGTTTACTTGTATCACGTTGCGGAAGTCCTTGTTGAGTATCACCAGCTCCTGTTTGTTCTTCTAAATAAATAAAGTATTCAGAGCCCGAATAATTGGTATCGAAGTCATTTTTAACTGAAAATATTCTCATAAAAGTACCAAAAGATAAATTTAATAGCTTACCAT
This sequence comes from Didymodactylos carnosus, assembly GCA_905250885.1. Lineage (NCBI taxonomy): Eukaryota > Metazoa > Rotifera > Eurotatoria > Philodinida > Philodinidae > Didymodactylos > Didymodactylos carnosus. The sequence goes on from CAJNOQ010006019.1 coordinate 7,521, forward strand.
GATCTTCACCTTCGTCTCCTTCATCGTAATCCCCGTCTTCATCTCCTAAATCAAAGAAAATTATTTATTAATTAATAAAAGGTAAATAATATCTCAAGCATCGATACTAGCACTATCAACGCCTTTTAGACTGTCAGTAGTGTTCTCTCTTTCAAACGAATTACTCCGCTAAGAAAAAAGTTGAGTTGAGAGTTGAGCGAAAAAGAATTGCTCACCTCAAAAAACTAATAACGTTTACTTTTTTTGGTTACCCAGTCCAAAAATGTAGAAAGAGTTTTTGAGTAAAACTTTCCTTCCACTCGAAAACGTTATATCGAAAACACTGTGTGAAAGATTAATTATGGTATTTGGTTTTTTGCGCGAAAAGCGATCGTTTCCACTTGTAGAGAGAAAAAAGTTGTATCACGAAAGAAATGATTTTTAATAATTCAAAACATGGCTGATGGATATTAGTGTTTATGCCAACGTTTTTCCCTTTGTTATCTCAGGGTTTGCATGTCTTGGCAAAATAAACGTTTCAAAAAGAGAGCAAAAGTGTGACAGAAATTTTTCGATGATAAAGTATTAATGCCTAAGTGGATACGAAGTTTACCTTCATGATAATCTCCTTGATCGTCATTGTTATTGTCATCACCTTGCTGCTGTTGTTGTTGACCTTGTCCTCCCGCACCACCACTTCCTCCACGACCACGTCCTCGACCTAAAGTACTCAATTTCAATATTACATAATCATTACAGTTTTTGTTGTAAAAACATACCTCGTCCCCGTCCTCTACCTCTACCTCGACCTAAATCAATGCCAAATAACATCGATAATGCTTCTGAGAAAGAGACTGTTTTTGTTTTAGATCATACCTCGTCCACGTCCACCAGCTGCACCAGGAACTCGAGCAGCTAATGGTATTTGCTGTTGTGCAGCTAACATTGCAGCTTGTTGAGCTAACATTTGTGCATCCATCAATTCAGCTTGTGCAGCTAAAATATGAAGAAAAATATAAATGAAAGCCACCAGACTTTATAACGAATATTACATGTCAGAAAAAATAGCGTTGATCAGAGCAAAAGGTGAAAAAACGCTCACAGAAATTCATACTAAATCAGGTGGAACACCATACAGAAAAACTCTTTATAGAATCAGCTAAAACATCTTAAGACCAGAGTGGACGAAAAAAACCTGGTATTCAGTATTTCTGATGGTATTTTCGATGACGTGTTCTGGTAAGAAGAAAAAGTCTTACTTTCTTTTAAGGGTACACACCTTTCTTTTTTGCAGAAAAATTGTCATTTTGAGCTGAACTGAGTCTAATGTAGAGGAAAGTATGGACCGGGCTATAAAATGAGACCACTCCCAGCTCTAGATGACCTTCCTTGAAAAAATTATGAACTTTTTAAGTTTTTCCTTCAAAGCTTAGAAAATCTCACTTTTTTTGGTTCATAAATTTTTCCCGCCTTTTCTATATATTCAAAATTTTTTCTTATATATAGCATGATAGAAGAAAGTGTGCTCTTCAAAGTGAAATGTATTCCAGAATTTTCCGATGAGTTTTCTTAGAGATATAATGCCCTGAAAAACAGAGCCTTGTGTACAATATGTGTTCTTATCACTATGCGTTTTTTTAATACTCCCTTCAATTGGCACACATTACGAGCCCTCGAAAAAATCGTCCGATCGAGCTCAAAAGTTTACCACAGATACTTCAGACCGTATCTCAGGTTCGTTTTTATTAAAAGCGTTTTCGACTACAACTTTCGGCGTGAGAAGGTTTTCAAAATAAAAAAACGGTTTTTTATCTGAGATTTTCAGTATTTTCCGTATATCTCGAGAAGGAAAGAATATTTTTTGAAAAGAAAAAAACGAACTGGAGATAGGATCTGAAGTATCTGTGATAAAATTTTGAGCACGATCGGATCATTTTTTTGAGGGGTCGTAATGTGTGCGAATGAAAACTGGAGCTTTCCAGAAAACCCATAGAAGAACACGTCAGAAAATTTTGGGCAAAAATACATAGATTTTCTTTTTCGATGTTCTATTTCTGGTATAAATTAGAACCCGAGACAGGGTAAAAAAAGAGGAGGGGGGTACCCTTGATACTTTGTCGTGGTTTTAACTTACATATGCTTGAAAGAACGAGTCCAAGTAGAATGCAGCACGAGTTTCTTTGCAGATAGACGTTCTACAAAGAGTACTGAGAAGCAGTTAAGAAAGATCTGTCAAAATAAAATTTTTCTTTTTGTTAAATTCAGTCAGACTCTAGAAAAAAACTGATTTTGTTTCACTTATCATTAGTAACGATGTAAGGCGAGATGAAGAGTGAAACAAAAAGGTTTTCTTTTGAAAATATGTCAGATTTCAAAACGAAGATTTTTTTGTGTTTAATATCCAAAGAAAAAGCATTCACAAGAGTTCTGGACGCTTCTTTCTGCTGTGTAGTCCCTTTGTCTTTACTTTGCTCTAACTGTTGACCCATGGGATTATTGAGTCCAGTGGCCAAAGCTTGTTGATGCAGCATTTGTGCTTCCGCTGCTTCTTGTTGAGCCAATAATCGTTCCTGATGACCTCCATAACTGAAAAAATAAAAACCAATATAATTTAACAAAAGGATTTTATATATTGATACAAAACGTACCGTGGATTATTTGGGTTCAATTGATTAGCACGGTTATCAAGTTCGGCTTTGGTATATGCAGCTGAAAAAAGAGAAAAAAAGTTTTTGAGTATTACATCGAACTTCAGTTACTGTTTACGTACTATTTTGATTCAATCCAGCTTGCTGTCCTCCCTGTTGATTTCCACCCTGTTGTCCTCCCTGTTGATTTCCACCTTGTTGTCCTCCCTGTTGATTTCCACCTTGTTGTCCTCCCTGTTGATTTCCACCTTGTTGTCCTCCCTGTTGATTTCCACCTTGTTGTCCTCCCTGTTGATTTGGATTGAATGAACCAGGTGGTCGTGTATCAAACGGTTTTGTTCCAACTTGACTAGCATCGGCATTCATTTGAGAGGCTGCCCTAGTACCGGTACCTTAAGTAAAAACAAATAAAATTTTTCATTATAAATGAAACTTTCATGAAAACATACCAACAACGGCTTTATCTTCTGGAGGAATCGAGCTAATTGGTAACGCACCGCCATTGTCCGCTAACCATTGCCGATCTTGATCTGAAATTGCACCTTGTGCATCGGTAGTTGTCTGTTTCGTTTGACCGTTTTGTGCATGTAATGTGATTTGTGTGTTGGCATGTGGACCAGGACCGCCAGCATAATTTGCAGGTGTACGTTGATATGGGCCAAGACCACCTTGAGCACCTCCACCGTACGTATTACGTATACCACTGCTGTGATGCAGTACATCATTATCGCCTGTCTGTCCACTTGAATTCTGATTCTGACTCATTTTTTAAGCTTTTATATACTACAATGGACACAAAGGAAAACAGTTTGAGCATTAGAATTAACATTTTGAATAGCGGTAAAAAGTTGAAGTGGTACCTACAGGGTAGGGTGTCCAGCGAATATCAGAAATAATAATCTTAAAAATCTACAATGATAACTTCTATTCTTCTTTCTATTTTAGTCTGTTTCTTTTGTAGTACGTTTATTTATATTGAAACTTTAATAAATCTGTAATTTACCCCTACTGTCTTATTCTGTGATCTATAATGAAAAATTAGAAGTTTTAGAGTCTATAATGTGATTAAATTCATATTTGAATCATCTGAGAGAGAACTTATGTGATGTGACTTCTTATTTTGTCGGATAACCAAAAGATAGTAGTAACATGTTTTTATTCTTTTCTTCCGAAGCCGACAAATCTTGTCAACTGAGCTTGCAAGATCATATCACAAGATTTCATATGATCGTACAAGATCTTGCTAAAACTGTACAAGATTTCATAAGATTTTACAGAAAGAAGCTATAAGAAATGACACGTCCTTATGAGAGTCACATCTTATGAGAATTCATCTGATCTTTCAAGGTCATACACTTGATGATTTCCTATCGAATCTCTCTATACCTCTGCAATTTTCTTTTCCTATATAATTTCTAACATTCACATATCCTAGGCGGCCACAGGACCGTCTTTTGTCACGTTTCTTAACTGTACACTTCCATGTACTCAGCTGACGTGTGAAGTTGAAAAGAGAATAAAGTTTTCAGTTTTTCAAAGAGAATGTTATATATATACATATACTATATATCGTCGCGAAATTTATGTAGTAGAGATAAGTCATCGATCTTACAAAACGTTGTGCCATCCAGGTCAAAGAATCTTACTGTGGGATCTTATAAGATTCTTGTACGTCTGATTTTGTACGATTCGTATAAGAATTTATAAGATTCTGTAAGAAACATAGAAACTGATTCCTGATTTAAGATCTTATAGTAACATTTTATCAGATTTCGTAAGATTCTTGTATGATTTTTATAACATTTTATAAGATAAATTCGTTTTTATGATTTTCTATAAGATTTCACAAGATCATGTAAGATCTTGATCTGATTTTTTGACCTGGGCAGGCATTGTTGACTTCTATATATTTTCTTGTCACAAGAATTTACAAGATCATATGAATTCTTGTGATATGCTCTTGTAAGGTCTTGTCACTTACAATTAGAAGATCTTACGACAAGTTATAAGATTCCATAAGACCTTTGATTATCTTATAACAAGATCTTGTAAGATCATATCGTAAGATCTTATTACAAGATTTCACAAGAAAACATCAGATCTTGCAAGGTCTTACAAGACATGGTTCATCTGGGTTTCCTATTGTCGTATTATTTTACCAAAAAAAACACAAAATAGAGCGCTAAAGTCTAACTTCGCTCCTAAAATACAATTACATGGACTCTGCGACCGAATCTTATGGTAATATTTACGATGTTAAAAACCCTTTTGCCAGTTTATTCTGGATCTTTTGTTAGTTCAAACACCCGTTTCAAAAAAACTGCAGGGAAAATCTACAAAAAAACTACCAATCATTTTGCTAAGGTTATCCATATTATACATGTGTTCGAGAGTCTCCTTGTAAACACGTTAAGAAGATAGCTGCGTGAAACACAAAACCAGATGCTACAAAAAAGAAAATCGAAGAATCAGAAGAAAGAACAGCGTTTTTATACAAGAATGAAATGGAAAAAAAAGTATTTAGAGGCAGCTGACGACATATATTCTTTTTCATGCAATATACTACTATCGCAAGTAAGCTGCAGAATAAACGAATATCTGCGTAGTATTAGCAAGAATTTCTGCAAATATTGAACTCAATTTGAGCGTCTCATTTTCAAGTCATATAAACAATAGAAATTTCTGTCTTTATACTTGATTAATGTTTTATTTATTCCTGAGAGAAACAAAACAACGAAATGAAAAAAATAAAGAAAGGTATAGCTATACACTTTCCAATTCTCTTGGACTAATTCACATATTCTGATACAAAACAAAAGATTCATGCTTCATTACCTTTCAAAAGTCGATTGTTTTAACTGATTGTATATACGTGTGTAAACGTTAATATAAACGAACGAACTGTTTCGATGAAATACACTTGAATTTCACTGTGAATAAAATGAAGAGTATATTCTTGTCTTAGGTCTTTTATAGGAGAAAGAGGGAGGAACAAAGAGAGAGAGAGAGAAGAAAAAAGCATGGAGGCCACGCAACCATACACGTGTTTGAATAGAACAAAAGTATGCAGGCCACACAACCATACACGTGTATGAACAGAACAAAAGCAAAAAGATTATTGAAGAATAATCTCGATATCATTAAAGACTCTATAGAGACACGTGTCAGCATGGATAGAAAAAATCCTTAGGCCCAGAAAAAAGAGAAAACAGTACAGCTGTTTAAGAAAAACCACAATTATTAAGGATGCATCTTTTCCATCTTCGCTATTAACGACGTACTACTTAAATGTCTTCTACACGGTATTGAAACTAAGGTCACGAAAACGAGTACAGCGAACAAAATTTGTTCTCATCTTAATTAGTTACAGAAAAATGTGTGCAATACAGTTACAAATTCGCAAAGATTTCAAATGAGGCAAAAAAAAACGGCTGTCTTCATCCTGGTTCTACTTCTGAATTCAAAATTGGCGAACTATGTAAGAACTTTTTACAGGCCGGTAACTACTGTTTAGAACACACATTAGTGTACATTTTGCAATCAATCACTATTGTATTATTTTTTGCAAATATGTCATATTTCCTGCCTCTTTGTAATCGATAAAATGGAATGGCGATTTCGAATCAATCTCTTCCAGGAGCCGTGAATTTTTTGTCCTCCACCTGAACGTCTTATGGAATGTCACACACGCTTCATTCAACTTATAGATTTCTTTCCGGCAGGCAAGAACATGAGCTGACTCCATTTAGTTTTTATAGTTTAATTTTTGTATTTAGATGCACAATACAGGTTGATTCCAGCGTTATGTCTTTTATTTTCGAGAGAAAAGCGCATTTCAATACAAAAAGCCAGTAGTACCCCCTCACACTTCGTCTTTTATATAATCGAGATTGTTCTTCAATAGTCAAGCAAAATAGTCTTTTGCTTTTGTTCTGTTCGTACACGTGTATGGTTGCGTGACCTGTATGCTTTTTTCTTCTTTCCTTTCTTTTTTCAATAAAAGGTTACAGTTTATCGACCCTAGGCGTCGATTCTTATATAAGCATCAGTTAAGAATCTTATAAGAAACTTATAAGTACCCAATAAGATTCACGTAAGAATCTTACCTGATTCTTATCAAATTCTTATATAAGATTACGCAGGA
>CAJNOQ010006020.1:0-14290 GCA_905250885.1 Didymodactylos carnosus
TCAAATACTCAGCCGAATTAGCGTTATTTTCAGAGCTCTGATTTAAAACACACATAGAGAATGAACGGAAGCGAAATTCAAAAAACCCTACGGACAAATTTTAGATTTAGGTGTCTATTTTTATTCACGACCGCCCGCGGCTTTCTACTCTTTCTACCAACATAGGCTATACATTTTTCCTAAGAGCCCCATTTTGCCCGTTGTCGGCCAATAACACGGCAACGCTTCAACATTTTGTGCCCAAATCTTTAGCATCGGTTACGTGCACAGTAAGTATTAATTCCTGTAAGCGCCATCGAAATCGGATGTGAAATAAAAAAGTTTTTTTCGCTGGGGCGGGGGGGGGCCCTTAAAGTCAATAGTAAAAGTCATTTATTTTGTTCTGCATCACTTGACAATTTTTTAACGATAAATTTACTGATTGAAACTGTCTGGCGTTTTGTTGTGTGTCCGGTGGGCCATAAAGAATAAGCCTCTCAGTATTATCTCTTGATACTTCAGTCCCCTAGAGTTCATTCTTTTTTCAAAAGATACGCTGTTCAATTCTATACACGATCGTATATAATAGTCTGTTAAAAGCCAGAGTCTGAGTTTTGATCGATGAAAAGCAACAGTTGCTCAGAAGCCTCAACTTTCTAACGCAAAAAGACTTTTTTTCAAAACGGAAGTCAAACTTTCTGGTTGAATGAGTCTAAAATATAGCTCTTGAAAAATTCTATCAACTGACTGATACGAGAATTTTATTTCATTACTTTGACTTTTTGATACAGGATTTACGAAATGGTACAAATCCACTTTTTCTCACTTTCGAACACGCAGTTTGGCACCTTCTAGTAAAATCGCTATAAGTAAGACAAAATTGAACCAAACAAACTCATTATTGCGTCATCTTGTACAGAAATGTTTTCTCTACTAGAATAATAAGGCAAGAGCCGATTATGTCGCTTATCAAAAATTGTCGATGCTCTCCTTCGAAAATTTTCACGATTTGGTAAGTAAAATTATCAATCAAAGATTTCTGCTTCGAAAGTCAACGGGAACAGCTTGGTTTTGATTCCATCGGAAAGAGCACTCTTGGTAGTACAAGGCAATATCTAAGTGTCAGGTTAGACAGCCACTAGCATGGTTATAGTGTGGATCAAGTTCATGAAAAAACTTTTACAAAATTGAGGCTTCTGGATAACTGTTGCTTTTCATCGATCAAAACTCAGGCTTTGGCTTTTAACGGACTATTATATACGATCATATATAGAATTGAACAGCAGATCTTTAAAAAAAGATCTTTTCTGATATTGTCTATTAACTGTTTTATTTAATTCTGCTGACCACTAATTCACTTGAACGTTTTTGCTTTTTATTGACAATTACTGATCGTGTTGTTTTTAAAGGCGTCATATTTGGCTTCAAGTGCGCGGATATCAAAATTAATAGATTACCATTAACGATTGAAACAACGAAAGAATACTTACTTACTATACAACATCAAAGCAGGTATAGTCGATGAATGAATCGATCCATTGGCAACTTGATATATTTGACACTTGATTTTTATTAGCTAGAAAATGTATCAATAGTTGTTCGAAATATTTATCTCACAGATATAGCTTCAAAATAGTCTGTTCAAGGATATAATAGTCAGTATAATGGACAAATAAACAATATAGATAGGACACTTCTCTGAAAATGTTATCTCTCCATTTCTCTTATCGGAGATGTCTTGACCAGAATGACTTTGTGTCTAATAAGAGTCTCGATGCATTTCCGGTGCCTTGAATGCGACTAAGTGTCTTGGCCGTAGCTAGTGCCTTGTGACTTTTTGATACGTTAGTGATGTCTATCGAAAACACCTAAGCTATTTTTTAATGAAAAACGAGTAGTGATTTAGAGGTGTTTTGTCAACACGTCAAAGTGACTAACAGTAAAAACGATGAGAAAATACGCCTTATGTGCCCTCATTACGCGCGTGGTATGCATTTTGAAGCCATCAGGGTGGTTTATCAAGACACTTTCTTTTGACAGTGCGCCCGGTTACCAAGCTGGTAAACCGTGAGGTTATTGCTATGTGGTTAATGTGGTTATGTGGTGTTTTGGTTTACAATAAGAGATATGAGTAACTTTTTAACTTTTCTTGTTTTTGTCTGATGACATAACCGGAGTTGGTTTTTAAAGAAATATGTTTAGATTTTATTAGTGTTACTAGTATTAGTGGACAAGATGATTTGTTACTGGAACGAAACCAACGATACTAATAAAGAAAGTAAAAGAAATAAATACAGAATATATAAATCCGAGTGATTGATTCATTTAATACTTACTAAACACTAGCATCATACTCAACAAATAAGTCAGTCCTTTTGTTCTTGAAGCATAGAGCATGAAAGAAAGAACCATTGCACGTGTCTCTTCATTGCATACGTATGAATACAGACATTGAAGCAAAACAAGGTTTTATGAGAGAAAGTTGCGTACCCAAAAATTTCACGGAGGGTGGGCCAGCTAACTAAATACTTTTAAGCATAGATAAAAAGCATTTTCTTAGAGAGAGCTACAGGTAAAAGTCTTCTAAGGGATAAGCCATGGTCCAGTTCTGCGTACGTGACTGGATGAGAGTCCGAAGAGAATTAGGGTGCGTAAAAGAGTAGCAGAAGAAAGATGCGTATGGAATGATGGTACTGTGAAAAGTTCAAATTCTTATTTTTTCATCGACGAATCTACTTCAAGACACGACAAACGATTTTTCAGTTTTTACAGTATAAATTAATTTCCAAATTCCGAGGTGGTACTGCCTTCGCGGGCTATGGGCAAGATTTCTCAATACCTTGAATCTAAAAGCTCGGATAAGTGAGTATGATTTCGGCTCAGACTTTGTTTTGATTACCCCAGAAAAAAATTTTGATGCCGCATTTGGAAAAAAGTTTTGGCATGGGTATCGCATCGACGCACATCGCATACTATGTTTCAGGTACATTGACAAAGATCGATACGCACGTGTGTCACGTCGATGCCATTTTCGATGCTCATAAACAATGCCGCATCCATTAAATCCAATGCCGCAAAATTTTTTTAATTTCAGCATCGGAACAGAGCACACATAAGCCAAAGCAAAGCCATTAAACGTTTTTGCATGTTGTCCGCCATCTATCGAAAATGAAACACGAATACATGCAAAAAGGGATTCCTGTGCGATAAAAGGTACCTATTTCCTTTCTGTGTCTGTGTTGCATACATACGTACATTGTATATGCATGAGTGCGTACATATCGAATACAAAAAGAATACGTGCTTTTCTGTATATGATTTTCAAATTGTGCCATACTCATTGCCATCTCGGATGTGATCTACCACGGCAAAAAATTCTGCTAATTGTTTGCGTTCTCAGGTAAATATTCGCACAAATCCGCCTTGAATTTTCGTTTCTCTCTACTCTGTGTAAAGAACAAATAAATCAAATTTACTTAAACAATCGTGCGATACAATATAACATTAGTTGAGAGGGAGTAAGATATCTACTTCTATTATTAACTGGCGTTAATGTACTATTAACTTCTATTCTATTCTTTAGCAAAAAGTAGCGCTCGTCAACATTGTAAATTAGAACGTCTGAAGTAGACTTTTCGTTCCATTTTATAATAATTCTTGAACCAAGTCTTTGTATATCAAGAATTATGGGAGGAAGAAGAAGGAAGAATACCCCGCCTTGCGACTACCGTTAGCGGTGCTGACTAGAGATCTGCACGGGCAAGATTTTTTGGCCTGTGCCCGCCATGCTCGTGGTCCTATCGAGAGTGTTTGTCCATGCCCGTCAGTGGACTTTTTTCCCTGCCTGTGCTTGTCCGTGCCCGTCCGTGAAAGCGCTTGAAGAGCAAGAAGAAAGCGGTTGCCCGTCCGTGTCTTTTTCGAACCTGATCGTGGGGTAGCACGGGCATGCCCGCGGCTACGGGAATTCCCGTGCAGATCTCTGGTGTTGATGAATGGCAGTTTCAGCTTCCCGATAACTTCTGAAATGGTTACCCATCTCGTTACTAGTGATCAACCACAGCTCTGACCAGAAGACTAGCCTGACGTAGAGTTCTTTCGCCCAATTATTTGAGCTCCCCATACACACTTCACTAACCACGTACTAGCTTTCCGGAAAGCCACGAGGACTAGCCGGAAAGCTGTATTGTACGTCATAACGTAGTGAGTATGTTGGTAGACAGGTGTCCGCGGCACTAAGACAAAAGTAATTTACCCAAGATTATTACATGACTTTGCTAGTGCCGAAGTTCGAACACAGTACCTTTGTAGTACGTGACGAACAACATAATCATCAAGTCATGCTGCTCCAAGAATTATGACCATGTAACTTTTCTCTATTGCACAGTTCAATTATTGCTGTCATAGTCAATTCTGTTTCTATGGGAATACGGCATGCAGTTGGTTAAGACGTTTAACATAAAAATGCTTTGAGATATAAAGTAATGCTTCTAGATGGATCGTTTTTCGGTTAAGATTTCTAGATGTTTCGAGGACAAGAGAGTTTTTCGTAGAATTTTCTGTATTGATTTTAATCTGTTTCGTTTCCAGTTATGGATGTGGATCATATTAATTACCAACAAGACTTACAAAATGCGATCAATGATGATAAACAACATCAAGAAGCATCAAAGAGTCAAACAGTTGTCGAGCAAAATTCAGGTGAAACTATTCTCAATGGTGATACTACTATTACTCCTTCAAAAGATGATATGAAAAATAATGACCATGGTGTACTCTTAAGTCCAAAAGATAAACGACAACGAACAACAACATTAGTTGTCATGGGCCTCATAGCACTTATGACGGGTATTCGAAAGAAGTCTACATAAAAAAATGAACTTGTAATGAAATGAAAATTATTTAGGTATTGATTATGCAATAATTCTACCTACTGCATGGGGTTATATTAACCAATATATGGTTGCTCACTATAGTGGTTTAGTGATGGGTAAGGATGAATGTCTCAATGATAGATTCAACATAGTCGAAACTATAGTTCAAAACTTCAATTTTGTTTTTTAGGAGCAGTATTATCTGTGTTCGCCTTTTCGGGTGCAGTTTCTGGTATTGTATTAGGATATTTGAATGATATAGGCTATCGTCTTAAACGTTTAATACTGGTTGCGTTCTTATTTAAAATTCTTGGAAATATTTTATATTTTCTTGGTATTAATGTTTACGTTATCGTTATTTCTCGACTAATTACGGGTATCGGTATGGGTGTGGTGCCTCCTCTTCTAGCCGAAGTATCGCGTCGTTCAATGACTGCGAGTCCTACACGATTATTAGCAAAAATATTAGCATGTCGTCAAATCGGCCTTTTTCTTGGACCATGCTTTACTTTGGTAATGACACAAATGAATTTTAAAATTGGATCAAAGGTTGTGACAATGTACAATGCACCAGGACTAATTATGAGTGTGTTATGGTTCATCATGGAAATAATCGTAGTATTCTTCTATTTTGATAGACCTAACACCGTAAGTGTCAATTTTGAATCGAATCTGCCCTGTAATGATATGTTTTGTAGGAGATTATCTACCTTCATTGTTTTTCTTCTTTAGACAAGTGAGATTAATGATGGAACAGCCGGTAGTATGCTAACAGCGATTCATAACAAAAAAACAACAGTTCCAAGTATTTTACGTCAGTGCTATAATATATGCAAAAAACCACCAATCCTTGTGTTACTCACTGCTAGTTTTGTGGCATACTTCAACCAAACTGCTCTAGAAACAACACTTACACCATTTACCACTTATCAATTTGGTTGGCATGAACTACAAGTGTCAATATTATTCGCCATAGCCGGTATCGAAATAACACTTGTTTATGTTGCCTTACATTTTGCATCGAAAGCATTTTCTGAACGTGCTATTTTACTTTTTGGTTTTATTATTTTATCTATCGCGTGTTTGGTTGGTGTGGTTATTCTTCCGTTTTCTAAACCCGGATCGACAAAATTCTTGCCTATATTTCTTGTATTCGTATTTCTTGATATATTAGCTTTGCCTCTACTCGTTGTGACATCAACAGCAGTATTTATGCTATTAGTTAAAGATGAAAATCAAGGTTTAGGACAAGGAGTACAACGATTCGTAATTAGTGTCGCAACAATAGTAGGTCCATTATATGCTGGAGGTTTGTTACAAGAAGTGTTTACTATGCTATGCACAATGCTAGCCATCGTTGTGTTCACTATGTTTTTAATTATCATTACTTATAAAAAATTCAAACCAAAAGATGTTAGCGAAGAATCAATGGCACTTATCCAACAATCATGATTTCAACTTTTTTAATTTGTTGATGCAGAAAAGCAACGAAGATGATGGACTTAAAAAATGTGTGGGACCGGAGAGATTGAAAAAGTATGAAAAACTGTAACATTCATCAAGGAACAGGCATGATTAATCGAATCCTAAAGAATGATCGAAATCCTTTTAACCGTAGATAACTGTTAATGTCATATCACCGATAAAAAAAATTAAAGTTTGTTTAGAGTTAAAGAAAAGTGCTTTTTCGAATTCAGCACACTTGATAACCTGAAAAATTTTCTATTTTTAGCGAGGGATACCGTCAAAAAGTTAAGAAAAATTTTCAAACAAATTGACGCAGAAAAATCCTCATGGTAAAATTAAGCAATTTTAAAAATTTTTCTTAACTTTTTGGCGGTACCCCTCGCTAAGAATAGAAAATTTTCCAGGTTATCAAGTGTGCTGAATACGAAAAAGCACTTTGCTTTAACTCTAAATGAACTTTAATTTTTTGTCGGTGATATGCTCGCAAAAAAAAATAGAACCTCATTAGGTTGCGATATGTAAACAGATCAGTATTGATTACTTTTTGTTATCCTCTCTTTTTACTTGTAAGATCACATCCACAAGTGTGTCTCTAGGGTTTCGATGAAACCTGTTATAGATAATAAAGCAGAGTGTGTTGATCACAAATAAAATGCTTCTAGGGTTATTCCACGGGAAGTGAGAAGTCTACCGCGTTTACATTCCATGTCTTCGAGCATGATAAAAATGCCGGGACACGATGATCTTGACTGGAAAAGAGTATTTATCACAAAAAAATTCAAGTAAATATCGGCGCCTTGGTTTCCCAGTCGGTGTGAGATACCGATTTTCGGTTAAAACTGACGCTTTTGAGATATGATTTTTCCGTTAAGAATGCATTGGTAACTGCATTTTCAGTTGTACCCGTGTTCTCCAAGTTGTGTAGCGTCGAAAATTATCTTTCAATAAAAATTTAGATATACGGATAATAAAACTTACAGAATATAGACAGTCTATCATAGCGAATCGATCAAAAATACTTTCGACCGCCCTAATATCTTCAGAGGATGTTCAGAAAACCTTTTAGCTTTATACTGAGGTGCTGGCAATTCAAAAGTTCAGCAAAAACTTTTTTCGGTCGGAAATCAACAAAACATTTTGACATATGTACCATTCGACTCGACTTATAATATTTATAAATTTATTCGCCTATTTATAAAAAACTAGTATTTTAAAATTTCATATCTTAAGCAGTATACCTATCCTCATAAGAGATGTGCACGGATACCATTTTTCTACCCACTCCCAATACGAAAACGGTTTTCGCTCGTACCCGAGCCGAGAACTTTGTATCCGTTCTCGACCCGTACCGTACTTACGCCTGAAAATTTTCTCCGTCTCGTTTTCCAACTAAAAACCTTTGTTCAAAAATTATTGCAATAAAGCTACAAACTAATCTAAAATTGCAACTAGATAATTAAGTAGATTAAACATTTCTCTACAAGATGAAAAGTGTCTCGGCTCTAAACATTGATTCCTTATGAAAATACAGCTGTTGCACAAACAGCCCAAATAATCGATCTTAGGACTATCTGAAAAAGGTGTCTAAGAGAGTGAAGACGAGCAGGCGAAAATTGAACAAGTATATCAGTTTATAGAAACTCTTTGCTCTACAAGATGTGAAAGCTTTTTAAGTTCGAAACTATTCTAATTAATCTGTATTAATCAAAGAAAAGCCGTGACGCTATCACAACGTCCTCATAGGTTCATAGCTGGGGCGTAAAATAATCTTCAATCGATAGCTGGAGAAGAGATTTGAAAAGTCTAGCCGAGAGCTTAAAAATGTCCAAACTGGCAAAAGGCGATGAGAAAAAGAATGACTTTGAGAGAAAACGCTGCCAAATTATCCTATAATCGTTCAATGGAGGTGTGTCGAAAGAAAAAAGCAGGAGATAGAACATACTTTTTTCCAAGAAAGGTGCCTCGCTTGGAAGAATTTTTTTAAAAATAAAAGTACGAGGATCAAAAGATCGTGTCTCTCAAAATACACGGGAGAATGCCAGGGAGAAAAACTCACTGACCTCCGCACACACAGTTGGCACGGACCCGGCTGTTATCTGTGAAAGAGAGAAATTGGCGATTACTGCAACACCAGCCCTGTCGAAGGTAACCAATAGCTGTTGTTATACTATTAGCTTGTTGCTTCGGTCTACCATTGTTCTTGGTGCAATGCAAGTGTACACAAACTTTGTATAAGAAACACTGTTTAATGAATCTTATCTTGTTCTTTTATGATCACCTCGTCAACGATATTGTCCAACTATGAACTGATGAGTTTTCGTCATTACAAATTACTGACTAGCTCACCATTGCCGATGATATGTTTTAGTCTTTTAACATCACAAAGTCATCGTGGACGAAATTCATTTTATCCAAATATGTTTCATGAAATGGAACCGATTAATATTTATTCAGTTGTTATCGCTCAGACAGGTAAAAAATAGTTTCTTTGGCATTTATCTAAAAATCAAACATATTTGGACTTCCAGTTTCCTTATGGTATTGAATTAGAGTATTGAATAAAAAGCTTTGCTTTACCAGAGATACCTGACGTATCTTTTAGATAATTTGTAATACTGTTGTTGTTTTTCTCGATTTCAAACTATGTCATTGATCAATGGTGTTATGGCACATATTAAACACGTGTAAGAGAGAATTGTATGATAGGTATCATACATGTATATAGAGTCGTATGCCGCAATTAGAACACGAAAAATTTCAAGTTGACTCTTTTCTAATTTTTGAAGCTATTTCTAAAGGTGGAAAAAGCATTTTTAGTTTACCGAGTAGAAGAGAGTCAGGGCCATCGTTATAAATACATAAGTTAAATTTTATTCTTCTACTTCCTTAACTCACGAATATTTTCGTTTTAATACGATCTTCTTATATATCGTACCCTTAACGGATTTTTCTCATGTTGAAAACGGTGATTCATACAAATACAGTTACTGTCTGACATCATTTATTTATAACATTTTAGATTATTTGTCTTAAAAAGATATTTAATTTCTGTGAAGCGCCAATCAGACATACACAAAATGAATACAGGAAGAAATCGTGGTGCACAGCGTACAAAGGGCGATTTAAAAGTATAGTAAAATAAACATTAAAAAAAATTGCTTATTCAAAGAAATGGAGTTTCTTCATTCACAATTTTATCAGGTATTTTTTCCACTATTGCTTAAATATTGAAAGAAATAGTTTCAATAAGCAAATCTATGTTTATGGCAGAAAAGACGATCATTCAAATATTATTTGTTTTAATCTATGTGTTTAGGCAATATAAACAGTATGTCAGCAAACCAAACTAATTTCGACGAAACAGATTATGATCTTGATCCAGAACGCTGACCGAAGGGAGTCGTGAGCATTGTCTTGAATTTAATAATATATTTTAGACCTTTGCGGTTTTTGGAGAATCTCGAGAAAACTTTTTGTTCTTTTGTGCAATGCAAGTGTACACAAACTTTGTATAAGAAACACTGTTTAATGAATCTTATCTTGTTCTTTTATGATCACCTTATTTCTGCTGCATACGGCATGGCGAGTAAAACGATGAATACGTTTGGTCAATTGTTCAGTCAGAATCTATTGAAAGCATCACAGACATTCTTTGATCTGTCAATGATATTGTCCAACTATGAACTGATGAGTTTTCGTGATTACAAATTAATGAATGGCCCACCATTGCCGATGACCATTTGTTAGGTCCGGTATACGTTATTGTGTATAAGTAGTTTATTTAGAAACTGAACACCATCTCTTTTGCACAAAAATAGCGTATATTTATATCAAAGTTTACACGAAAAGCCGAGTTGATATACTAGACTGGGAAACTGGGGATATATGCAAGCGATCACAGAAAATAAAGAAACCAAGAACTAACACTGGGAAAATTCCTGATAGAACGAAAAGAACTAACACTGGGGAAATTCGTCGTAGGAAGAAAGAGAACGAAAAAGATACATATAGTAGACAATAAGAAATAACACTGGGGAAATTCCTGACAGAAAGAAAGAGAACGAATATTCGAATATTCGAAAAAATTGATTTTCTCCATGAAGAAGCAATATTTTGCAAAACGCATCCGACTCTTTTTTTCCTACATGTGTGTAGATTAGAACGTAATAAGAAAGAATACTTGGTTCTTTAAGAGAGGTTTTTTGAACGTCGAGGAACCCCATAACATGGCCAAAATTGACATATACTTTTGATGATTTGTATTCGAATCACAATTACAAGTTTTTCCGATTTTTCACAGGCTAAAACTGGTTTAAAATCACAATAAAGGTGATATTCAGAATCATCATCAAAAACTGCATCCATTGATGTGTACTAGATATATTTTGAAGAGATGCTGTGGTACTTTTTTCATTCGGGTCGAATTTCTCTGTCGATGACGTTAGTTTTTACGTTGAAAAGATGAAAAACGATGTTCTATACGTAGTTTTATGGAGAATTAGGAAAAACGGTTTTCAAACTATAAAATTAAACTAAATTAGAAAATTTTTGTTTATTGAAAATTTCATTAAAATTAGTCT
The DNA here is from genome assembly GCA_905250885.1 of Didymodactylos carnosus. Lineage (NCBI taxonomy): Eukaryota > Metazoa > Rotifera > Eurotatoria > Philodinida > Philodinidae > Didymodactylos > Didymodactylos carnosus. The sequence continues at coordinate 10,898 of CAJNOQ010006020.1, forward strand.
GTTTATAAAAAACTACCCAGGTCGCAGGAAATGAGACATAAATGAGACATACATGTCTCATTTATGATATGAAGTGAAAATGATCATATGATAATCCTAAAATGATTTAAATATAAGCTTAAAATGATATCATATTTGAATCATTTTAAGACCATTTCATAAAATGATATAAAAATGATGTATATATGATATAATTTGTAAGAATGATCTAAATATGATCCTAGTATGATCATCTAAAAATGATCTATTTATGTATCATTTTTATATCATATCTCTAGGATCATAGATGTAACATTTATGTGTCATTTTTAAATCATTTTAAACTTCTAATCTAAAATCATCATTTTCTTACAATTATATTTGTCACATTTTATGATCATAATTAGATCATATCATTTATGTGTATTAGATTAGTCATTTATGGGACAGTATGACACAAACGAAAGTAGCACTGTTTATGGAATTATGCGCATTTATCTTCTACCACTTTCCACGAACACTGTACAGAGTTGAGCCTAGAGACTAAAAGATAGTAAAGTTAATTTCTGATATTTTTTACTCCGACGTCGACCCCCGAAAACCCTTTCTTCAGGGTGAAAACCCCTTTTTAAACTTTATTTTCCGTTTTTCGCCATGAAGGAAGTGTTTTCCAAGGTGGGACTAGAAGTGAAAAGATATCAAAAATTAAATTTACTATTTATTAGTCTCTAGGCTCAACTCTCTACAGTGTTTGTGGAAAAAACTAGAGGCTAATTAATCAAAATTACTAGTTTTTTTTTAACTTCAAAGTGAAAATCTCAAAACAGAAGGAACAAAAACATATATATTTGTATAGCCGTGTGATGTAGTGGATAGCATCGTAGACTTCTGATCTACAGATTCAGGGTTCGAATCTCTGCACGAGCCGTTTCGTATTTTTTCTTCTTTGCATTTCTTATCTCATAAATAGTCTTAAAATGGCCTTAAAGTGAGCCAAAAATGATCTAAACAGGATCATAATAGGCTCATATTTTGATGACCATAATAAGATGATATTTATCCCATAAAAAAATGACGTAATTATGACTACATTATGATACAATAAATGAGATAAATATGGGAGAGATATGATTTAAAAATGAGTCATATATGGCACATAAATGAGTCATTCATGGCTCATTTTTATGTCATTTTTCACGGCCTGGGTAGTATTTTAAAATTTTTAACCCCAAAATCCAGTTCCAAAGTTTAAAAGCTAGGTTTTCTTATGCAGGTCGATGCGCTCTACCCAATCGTGACAAAAAAAGTGAAAAAAGGTTTTTGCCGAACTTTTGAGTTACCAGCACATTATATTGGACGCTTTTTCCGTGGCATCAGAGAAGCTCACAACATTTCTGAACTATTGTGGCTGCGAACGCTGACCGAAGGGAGGCGTGGGCGTTGTGTGAATTCAAAGTCATGGAAAGTCGATCGCAGATATAAATTTCGAAAGTCAAGAGACACAGAGAGTGCAGGCGGGCGTTACCTTTTAAACAGCCGCAAGTGATTTGCCACCTTTTATGTCTTTCTGTCTTATTTTTTTTATGTCAAAAGAATGAAAAACTTTCTTTGCATGCCTCTAGTTATGATAGTGGCAGATTTACAAACCTTGATTCGTTCGTCTCGAGTACTGGAAGATTTTCGAAGTGATTCTAGCTAGGTGTCAGAGCAGCAGTCAAAACAATTAATAAATGCACTGTAAAAAAAAACGCACGCTTTCATCATGCTAACTTGATGGTTTAAACGTCAAAATCTCATCTCATGCTTTTTTAACCTGACGTTTGATCGTTCTAAGCTAATATTTTAACCGTACCAATTTGACGCTTTTTTTCAATCCGACGGTTAAAACACTAAGTCAACATGACGTTTTAACCAGTCGGTTGTAAAAAAACGTCAGATTGGAACGTTTTAAACTTATGTTTGATTTTGTATTGGGGAATAAAATAGCCAGTGGGTAGGGTTTGAGTTTGAAAAGGCACACTTTGCTAAAGAATGGTGGTAGAAAATGCCTTTCATTTATTTATTTCTCTCGGAAATTTCTATTATTTATATATTGACTATGCATATAATGACTCAGTCCATGTACTTTGCGTATATGTTACCTGGACTGAATTTATTGAATTAATATTTTAAATTAAATGAAGATTCTAATTAAAGTGATAGATTTCTGTATTTTCCATCTAATTTCTTAGACCATTTCCGAAAAAGCTAATTTAGTATTTTTTTTATGATTAACAACTCAACTTTCCTTGAGGCGGTACGCAACACATTGCTTTCACTGCTAAATTTGTATACATTTTCAATGAAAAATACAATTTTAGTTCCACTCTTTACTTTTGTGAAGCTAAAATATTAAGCACAAAAGAAAGAATAATTCATTTTAAATATCCGATAAGAAAAATCCAACGCTTAAGTGTCGAATTTTTTTTTGTTTACTCAATCACAGATGACTCATCCGACCTGACGTTTTTCGCCACACGCGGAAGATACGCCAAAAATCAAAATTTTGACGTCAGGTTGGAACGGACGAAACGTCAAGTTGAACCTCGAGTATCTCTTTAATATTAAAAAAAAAATGAAACGAAGAAACGAGATCTAATTCTTGTTCAAACTTAAAACTTTCATCCATTGAATTGGTAACGCAAAAAATGAATGAAAAATTTGTAAATGATTGGCCTTTTTCTGCAACAATTTTTTTTTCCTTCTTTTCCTGCAACAACTTTTTCAATTGGCCACATGCCAAAACTGCATTATTATGAATGAAATTACGCAAGATTCGATTGTGAAAAATGCTGATGCAATTTTTTTGTAATTATTTTCGTTTTACATATTTAAATTCTTTGTTTAAAATAATGAGGCACTAAGATTGTTCGTTATAAATACATAAGTTAAATTTTATTCTTCTACTTCCTTAACTCACGAATATTTTCGTTTTAATACGATCTTCTTATATATCGTACCCTTAACGGATTTTTCTCATGTTGAAAACGGTGATTCATACAAATACAGTTACTGTCTGACATCATTTATTTATAACATTTTAGATTATTTGTCTTAAAAAGATATTTAATTTCTGTGAAGCGCCAATCAGACATACACAAAATGAATACAGGAAGAAATCGTGGTGCACAGCGTACAAAGGGCGATTTAAAAGTATAGTAAAATAAACATTAAAAAAAAAACTGTATAAAATGACTGATGCATTCGTATTTTAGCCTACGAGTAGCGCAAAAGCAGCTAGTACATCGTTGCTTATTCAAAGAAATGGAGTTTCTTCATTCACAATTTTATCAGGTATTTTTTCCACTATTGCTTAAATATTGAAAGAAATAGTTTCAATAAGCAAATCTATGTTTATGGCAGAAAAGACGATCA
>CAJNOQ010006021.1:0-14279 GCA_905250885.1 Didymodactylos carnosus
CAAGTGTATTTATATCTCTACAAATATGAAAGATCTATCTGTACACTTAGTGCGACGATAGTTTTTTGTTGGAGTATTGATCGATACTTTAAATAACTGAGGTAAGTCGTGTGTTCGTAACTCAATAGTCCCTCAATGTGTGGTTGAAAAACGAAATCCATAAATACTTTAAATGGACTTAGCTGTAACAGTTTTGTTAATATGTTTAGGGCTACGTCTAGATGACAAGTATGGGAAGGGAATTTCTGCTATCGAGAATACAGTATCGTGATATTTATCGTTCACAGTATTATTTGCCGTTATTGGAAACAGTAATAAGGGATATGGTTTTATACTTAGAGAATGTGGGTTGTATTAATATCGACCATGTCCTTTTTGATTTAATACAAACAATCGCAAATGAGTTAGATGATATGATATTACCGACTGTTGTCTATGAAATACATTCACACAAAGGTCGATTAAGCGGTGAAACAGCAATGGATCGATATAAAAATTTTTTTTTTGATCATTCAGCACAAACATGGGCGTCAACATCCCGAACTATTGTAAAAAAACACAAGTTTTTATTTGATATGATGAATGGCTATTGTCATTCAACAATTGATAATGTTAAATACTGTTTAAATTGTTTAAAAAATGATAAAACTGATATTTATCAAAAACTGCTAATTTGTGCTGAAATCAATGAACTTTGTAAAGTTACATTATCTGGTTCAGATCGTCACCGAAATGGTCAAACAGTGTTATTTTTATCGTTCAACAATCAACAAAAGTTAGTTTATAAGAATAGTAATTCATCAATTGATAAAACGTTTGAGTTATTTATAAATAAATTAAATTTATTACCACCTTATGATATAAAAATTCGAAATTATTTAACAAAAGATGGTTATACATGGTATGAATATTTAAAACATGAATCATGTCAAACAGAACAAGAATTAAAACATTATTATATAAGATCAGGTAGTTTATTAGCTATTGTTGATTTATTAAATTTTACTGATGGTCATTGTCAAAATTTATTAGCTTATGGCCAATATCCAATTCTATTAGATTTAGAAACATTATATCATAATTTTCAATGTAATGGTAGTCAGTCAAATGATGAACGAAGTATTATTTATACCGGATTAATTGATAGACAAGAAGATTATGAAAAAAATGATAGAAATGAAAGTCGGTCAGCATTTCAGACGACTGGACTAATGGTTGAAACATTTCAACCACTTGTATTTAATGATCATACAGATGAAATTAAACTATTTTTCGTAAATACTAAAAATAGTCCATTATCCATAGATCAATGTACCAGTGGTCCACGTTACATGCTACTACAAAATTCACCATGTTTTAACGGTCAAACATACACAATTCATAGCTATTTAAATGACTTTATTCATGGATATAAATACACATACAGTCATATTGAACAGAGAAAGGACCAATTACTAGACAATAGTAATCAATTTTGGTTTGAATTAAATCAGCTATTATCCACCAGACAAATAATGCGTTCAACGTTGTTCTATTCCATGCTAATTCGACATTTACAACAACCACATTTAGCTTTGTCAAAAGCTATGGCTCAAGATTATTTATTTAAATATCTTTCAAAACATTCATCAAATGTAAATCCAAATATATTAGAATATGAAATAAATGAATTGTTAAAATTAAATATACCATATTTTACTCAACAACCTAATAGTCAACAATTATTTGACGGTAATGGACAAATGTTTGAAAAGTTTTTTATTTCCTCATCAATAGAACAAATACGTTCAAATATCCAAAATATGAATGAGAGATACTGTTTAAGACAAATTGAAATACTATGTGATGCTTCAAAACAAACTATGACTAAATCTGGTAGTAAATGTTATGTTTGTTTAACAGCAGCAACGGAATATTGAAGAGATCAACATATATTTATTTATCATAATCTAGCTGATATACGTATCTTTTTTTGGGTTATTAATAATTTTTTAAACACAATTCGAGCAAATAAAATATTAACTTTAATATTATTGTTGTGGAACGATTATCTCCACATAATCACGAGAAAACTCTCCCAACTGATAAATCGTTTTTTGTTCGAAACTTAACGGATTATACGTAATCGACCATGTTCATTCCGAATATCAGGATCACAACTGAGACTACAACTGGGCTGTAAGAGGCCCGCCTGTGGAAAACTAGATTCTGACTTTGAAAACCTATTGACGTCAAATTGTTTTTTATCTGTCCAGATTAAAGAGTGCGTTGAATAACTGATAAAAGCTGACTTTTTACATTCTAGACTGATTTCTGAACACGATTTCTTAGCATTTGTGAGGAGAAGAAATATGCCTATATGCCCGTCAAATCATTCTAAAAATAATAGAAACCAGTTTTTCGATGGTGGGGGATCGAAATGATACGTAATATCTGTATGCCAGTATATAGTAGACATTGAGTACTATATACGCTGAAAAAATCTTGATCCTATCTCTTTGCGTTCTCGAGATATATCGATTTTATGTTGTATACCCATTTATTTTCTCGCACGATGTTGTTTGCAAAAAATTCTTGTATCTACAAAACGAAAAGATGAAGAAAGCTAATTTATAGGTTTTCGAGTATGCTCTACAAGATGAGACTAGTGACAGCCAATTCGGAAAAATTGATTGAGCATACTTCTGTGGCAAACAGGCGTTTTTCTCGTGCAATGCCATGAAAATACACATGGATTTTGAAATATTTTTAATTTTACAAATCCAAAATCCCAAAGCAGTAATCTTTGATAGATAGAACTTTATCGTCTTTGGGAGTGGCACGGTTTCTCGGATTTCCACTAATCGAATGATACTTTAGGCATCGCCAACCTTTATCACCATCCTGAGTCATCTTTTTCTCTCATCTATTGTAATAAAATCGAAAAAGACGAATGAAGCTTTTTAACAATACCGCCACTATTCTAATGTAATCACATTTCTTGTATTTGAAATGAATACTTCTGACATTGAGCGTAATATAGTTCAATGTCTTCGTAAAGCAGAAGTGAGACCTCCAGCGAGACCGCGCACGGTTCTTCCAGGAGCCATACGACTTATATATCAAGATACGATCCAAAAGTAACTGGACAAATGTCTCTCCATTTTTCTTGTGATAAAGCACGTTCCGAGAATATCAATAATAGCTATTTTGAAAGTATACTTTGCTTTGGGAGCTTTCTAATTATGTGTTCAGAAATATTCTATCGCTTTTAGTCTTCTGATAGTGAGCAAATCTTTATCACTAAAGATTTAGGCTGTAACGATAAAAATTTTGGATATTTTTTCATTTTGACAATAACCGCTTCGAACTGAAAGATTAAACTTTGGTTTACTACTAGTTTATAAAGCAAAATTTTCTCTGCCAACTAGACGATCTTCTTTATCTATTTTTGCATTGCAAAAACTGGTCAAACTTTTAATGTCACCAAAAGCCTGCCTTGTGAAAAATTGTGCTTTTCCCGAAATCCTTTTTGGGTAAAACAACTGATGTTCAAGAAAACGCAAATAATTTCCCTATGTATTCTATTTTAACATCTTATTGTGTAGAGAATTGTCTGTTCTATAATCTTGTGCCGTAAAAACGTTTTAGTAATATGCTACAAGAAATTTATATAAAGAATACAAGTACTGAGTGGGGTACATTATGGGGTAGAAGGCGTCACAAGCTTTCCCGCTCTCGGAAAAAATATTTTCTGTCTTTCCGGAGAACATTTTTTATTGCGTTCTGCTGCAGAAAGCAAGGGCAAAAAAACTTTATCCACAAGCGACTTTCCTTGCTTTTAGATCTTGCCAGGTCCGTGACTTACATTTGTCGAACACTACCGGACTTCCTTTTCTTACAAACTTAGCCTTTAGAGCAGCAAAGATTCGCTCATTCTGAGGAGACTAGAAGCGATACAAAGTTTTTGAACACACAGTTCAAAAGCTCTTTGAATGTTGATTCTCAACAGATTTTTTTCATTTTTCCGAAATGTATTCTATCACAAGAAAAATGGTGAAACATTTTGTCCAGTTACTTTTGCATCGTAGGTTATTTGCGCTACAGACTACCTCCTTTTACATAAAAAAAACATATTTTGTCTATCAAGCTGTTTTGACGCTTTTCTTGAGGCTGTATGTTTTTTCATGAATTTTGCTGCTCTTAACAAACCTTCTTATACAATTGGATAGAGTGTTCTTCAAATTATACTATGATGTACTTAATTTTGAAAAATGTGCTTTCCGTTTTACCCGCATATCACGCTCGTTGCTCACAACAAACAGATCATACTCTGAAATTATCATGAAACTTTTTCGCAATGCCAGAATAGAAAACACTCCAAGTCGTTAATCGTTTCAAAAGCCATATAAAAAAGAGTCGTACACTAGCAAATTTATTGCACATGACAAACATGAAAACTTGTGTGTCAACAACACTACGAACAAGTAAATATTACTAAGGAAATTAAATAAATTTCAATTTTTCAAGCTCTACATTATTCAATTATTGTTCTTACTACCATTTTAAAATCTCTTATCAACAGAATCGTTCATAAATTTTTCTCGGATAATATTTGAAAGTCGACCGGTACCATTACATGTCGAACAAGTACGCTCTTGAAGTTGTTGTTGATAAACTGATGACATAAGACCACGACCACTGCACACGGGACACGAATCATTGATATAGTTGGGTCTATCGTAATTATTATAACAAAGTCCTGGCGCAGCAATATTACCCATGGCTAAATGATAATGAACCCGTTACATGATTAAAGATTTCTGTATGCCGGTTGCAAACATTATTTCCCTTCCAGATCTAACATTGAGAAACTATTGAGTCACAAGCACGCAGCTTACCTCAGTTATTTAAAGTATCGATCAATACTCCAACAAAAAACTATCGTCGCACTAAGTGTACAGATAGATCTTTCATATTTGTAGAGATATAAATACACTTGATTTCTCTTTTCCTCTCTTCTGACTATCATCGAACATAGTTGGGATTTACCCTTCGAACGATGACGATAGTTCCTTTATTTCTTTTCTCCCTCTATGAGAGAATAAGTAACGTCAGAAGAATGATAACGATCAAGAGAGTGTTGAAAACCATTTGCGAGGGACGTTATCATGAGATCTAATTTTCCAATTTCCACTTCTAGCGAGATGCGCATGTGTGTTGTTGATAGGAGGGGACTAAATGATACCGAATTCCGTTGTTTCATCATGGGTTTTCCCCTGTTTATGTATTGAATGAAGGTACCACTCCAACTATAAATTGAGACTTTTTGTATACATTGTATTCATACAACAGAAAAAAGCAAACACACATACAAGAAAAGAAGAGTCACAATGATGTAAGTGTCCATTAGAGAGTATCCTTTCGCTCGTTGAGAAAAACACTACTTTCTAGGGCAATTGAAGCACAACGACAATTTGTCACTGGTCTCAACGACTTGGTTCTACCCAATCAATCTGAATTTGGTAGTCTGGTCAAGGATTCAACAACATCATGTAATTCAGGCTCAATTTGTATTGCTGGTGAACATTTGAAACAACTGGTAGCAACCGGTTTGAATGATTTGGTGTTACCAAATCAAGAAAAATTTGGTAGTTTAGTTAAAGACTCAACAACATCATGTAATTCAGGCTCAATTTGTATTGCCAATGAACAAATAGAAAAGTTGGCTGCTGCAGCTTTTATTGTTAGTCGTTCAAACGAGCAATCAACAAGTGCATTTGATTTAATGCATCAATATGGCTGTTTAGCATAATTAATTGGAGTATTGATTTACACTTCTCATAATCAAGAGTTTTATATATTTTTTCCTTCCGTCGCTTCTGTTACTGCTATTTATTGTGCTTGTTTTGAGTTTTAAATAAATGAGAAATGAAAACAAAGTATGTGAACTACACAAGTGTTGACTTCCGGTTACGAGTTTGAATGTCGAGAACTGAACGTCTGAAGTGTTTGAACATTTTTAATAATGAGGAGCTTACAGTAATCTCTTTTATCCTCATAAATTAGATGGTGTCGTGCACCTGTAGTTTTGATTTCTTGAGTCATGATTTAACTTTCATATGTTGTCAGAGAGCCAAGCAAAGTATGTCTGAGAACTCTCTGCTCTAACCGAAATTACATACTTCAGTACTCCTTCTTTATTGGTAAAAAGAGGATATATAAAAACGAAAGAAAAACGCGAAGCAATACGTGTGTGCCGACAGTATGATCTCGTCAAATGAAGAGAGTACACCGGTATATATGTGCTCAAGTACGACGGCAAAGAAAATACAGGACGTCCCAGAGATAGTAAAAGAGCGGGAGATGATATGAATAGCGAGAAATATCGAGAAGACAAGGACAAGAAACAGAATAAATGAATGAATATGAATGATGTTCATGAGTCGGATACGTGGAGGGCCACAGGCTAGTAATAATGTACTGTTACAGATGCCCGCGCACCGGTTATTGGTGACTTTGGCTCTAGAAGTGAGTGTAACTGTTCTATCGAAAACTTTTGAACATTATTTTTTCTTGAAGAAAAGTTTAAAGCAAATTAACGGTTAATTGTCCAAAGTCATTTAGATTTCAATGCTCTCTAAGAAATTTTTCTCTATATTTAGGCCACACCAGAAAAAAGCGATTTGATTGGTGAACTGTGTTTCTAAAAAATTTCAAAACTGATAAATACAATGATAGAAAATAAATTTACTGAATTTAGAAAGCTTACTATTTACGACTTTTCTATTAGCTTTCGGATAAAATAGTTTATCAAATGCAATAATGGAAGAAAAATCAGTAAGTTTCTAATACTGAGAAAAGTTTCAATCACTAATAACATTTTTACGGAACTTATCAAATGATACATAAAAGTAACTCCATACACGTAAATGTAACTTTGTCAGAAAAACAGTCTTATTCTTTTTTTTTATAAATTGCATCCTTGGTGAATGTATTCCTCAGGAAAATTCACTCTTTTGAGCTCAACAGCAAGAGTGAAATTATTTTATTGAAAAAAACGTTTTTCGTAATTACGTTCCTCTTGTGCTCTGAAGACTTTGCATTATAATAAAAACCGCCTATTAAACAAACTTGTGGTTGAGATATCGCTTAGAGTTTTAAAAATTTTTGGATTCGATGACCGGAAGTGTCAGCAATGTACATATTCATAGATAGATCAAATGCAATCCCACAAGGATATTGAAGCTGAGTAGGCGATGCTCCACTTGTTGTTCCAGCTACTATTGTTCCACTTGTGCCATTTGCACAAAACATTTGTATTCGATGGTTATTATTATCAACAGCATATTTGTTATCGTAAGCATCTAAGACAACAGAGCACACGGCGTGCATCAATGTTGATGATGTACCCGATACACCACTACTGCTTCCCGCAACCGTCGTGCCACTTGTTGCACCTAACAACCATTGTGCCACTCTATTGCTTTGTAAATCGGTGATATAAATGGTTGAACTTGCATCAATATAAAGCCCGGCTCCCCAATCTATTTGATTTGCTCCCGCACCTTGGCCATTAGCCCCTGCAACAAGTACACCGGTCGTCGCACTTGGTCCCCATCGCATCACTCGATAATTTCCCGTCAGAAATGAAAACAGTTTCATTGCTAATAACGTAGACTCCATATGGTGTATTCAAATGATCATAAGCCGTCGAAAAAAAGCTAGTGACACCACAGATGGTGGTCCCGTTAGGAGCGCCATACGAATAATATTGTATTCGATGATTATTCGTGTCAGCGGTGTACATATTTTGACTTGAATCAACGTACAAAAAACGTGGATTTGTTAATAATGACGACGTTATACCGCTTAATCCCGTGCTACTACCAGCCACTGTCATACCAGTGCCGTTTGTAGCATTAAGTAACCAACGTTGAATTCGATTATTACTTGAATCAGCAATATACATGACATTTTGTGAAGCAACAAATACATCGTAGGGATAGTTTAACTGGTTGGATGCAGTACCCGACGAATTTGTAACATCAGCTACAGTGATACCAGTTGTATTCGAACGAAAAGAACCTAAATAAATTCAAATCATTCTTTTCAATTGAATAAAAGCAGTACCATAATACCACATACAAAGATCGATAGGAGTTGTGGTCGATGTTGTTGCTACAAAAAGAAAACATTTCTTAGACATCAAAAACTTTTGAACAAATATTTCGCACCTGTCGTCGATCTCGTTGTACTCGTACTACTGGTTGTCGACGTAGCTGAACTGAAAGAGATTGATCAGTGTAGCTTTACAGTACGAAAAATAATTTATTGAAAATATAAAGTACGAAAAAACAGACGATTTTATCAATTATTCGCTTTAAAAGCTCATTGTTTGAGGACAAAGACAGAGACAGAATCGTCAAAAAATTGCCAGACTGGTACAGCGCCTAGAGATAGGGGAGTACAAAATTGCGTGTATTCATAATCGGAACCTTTTTTAACGAGTATTTCAGAAAGTACTCGAGTACCTATCAGAAAACTGGTGACCTCTTTTTTACTATTTACATATCAAAAAAATCGATTTTTTCGGAATCACCGGCTTCTTTTGAAAAATTTTATACTCGAGTACCTTTCAGACAATATTCGTACTCCTACTCATGCTCAATCTTCCGTACGCGTACTCAGAATTCCGTTATGCTCGCCCATCTCTGCCAGCGCCGCTCTTCAGTCCATATTTTGGCGCCGGTACGAAAACTCTTGCCCAAAGTCAGCATTTTACCAGCTAATGCAAAAAAGCTTTTTTTAGTGCTAAAAATCAGTTGACAAAAAAGCTTTTCCATTGTTCTACCACTTCTTTTTATAGAAATTTTTTGATACTTTTGATAAAAGAGAATTGCGAAATATCAATTTATATAAGCAAGAACAGTTGAAAAATGCCGCTGAAAGAAAACTCTTTACCATTTAGTCTAAAAGGTTTTAACGAACGAGACCGGTCAGTCGCCGGTACCGGATCCATGTCTAGAGAACGAGAGAAGACGCGTAAACAATATGAAATACTAAATTGAAGCGTATTCGACTAAATTTTTTTGACAAGTACTTTGTTGTTATTTTATTCCTGTTCTTAGGAGTATATCCTGTATTAAAATATCAATCCTTACATGTATAGTCAAAGCTATTATAATTATTATTGCTCGTCGTAGGATCACAGTATAGTGCACATCGCACCGCGCAATCTACAATTGATCGAGCAATTTACAACAAAGAAAAAATTAAAGTTAGAGCTGAGTGGAGTAAGTTCTTACGGTGGCAGTCTTGCTTCAGAATGGAAACTAAGCATCAGTAACGAGCTCATTAGTCTAACGAGGGAACCTCTTGAGGTTATAAATCGCTTTTGAACTCGGACTATTTGTATCTTGTAGACCTCAGTCAGTAGTGAAATACTCTAAGTTGGTTCATCCCCTTGGTGCTTTGTTGCTGAGATATTGAATTTTTAGTCAGTTTTTGCCTATAGAGCTTGGATTTCGAGCAAAATCCGACTTTCGAATTTTGACTTGAAACTTGCCACACTGTAGCCCATGATCATAGTAGTACGATGGGAAAAAATTCGATCCTAATGAATTTTCCTGCCTTGAGATATTGAGATTCGAATATTTCACTTGAACGTGAGGGTGAGGGTCAGATGTTCGAGTCTCAATATCTCAAGGTAGGAAAATTCATTAGGATCGAATTTTTTCCCGTCGTACTACTATGACCATGGGCTACCAGTGTGGCAAGTTTCAAGTCAAAATTCGAAAGTCGGATTTTGCTCGAAATCCAAGCTCTATAGGCAAAAACTGACTAAAAATTCAATATCTCAGCAACAAAGCATCATGGGGATGAACCAACTTAGAGTATTTCACTACTGACTGAGGTCTACAAGGTACAAGTAGTCCGAGTTCAAAAGCGATTTATAACCTCAAGAGGTTCCCTCGTAAGTGTTTATGTCGAAATTGCCTGGACTGCCAAAACGCAAACGCCTGTCAATCATTTGTAAGAAATTTTATTCTCAATAGTATTTAACGTACGTAGAAGTGGTACTTGATGTACTTGTTGTTCGTGTTGTACTTGCGGTTGCTAAATGAGAAGGGACGAATCTTTTTATTTATTATCTTAACTATAAGCTAGTTTCAATCGTAGAATAGAAAAAATGAAAACATGAGATCCTGACTTTACAATTTTCTGCAAGAAATATTTTTATAGATAGGTGGATATTGCCATTCGCTTTTCGTTCACTACTTTCTCTAATGTTATCGCGCGTTTCGAAAATATCTGATTCTCTGGAACTAACTATAGATTTAAGTAAATCACTTGAAACTCTATGTAAAGACTAAACATTAAAAATGCTGATTATAAACAAAGTTTCAGCTCATTAGTTCGTATTTATTGTAGATGACGAGCTATGTGAATTTTATAATTTCAACTTTCACGGGAAAAAATTCGATTAGTGCCGAAATTATCGAGAATTTTCAGAAATTTTCGCAGAAAATTTCGAGCAGATGAATGTCTTTTTCGTGTTGATAGCGAGCGAAAAGTCGTCTACGGAAACTTGGTGAAAGGCAGAAATATTTTAAAAACGAAACTGAACACACTCGCATCTGCTAATGAATCCTAATCTGGTTGAATATTGTAGAACTTCTAGCTTTGCGTAGTTTAAAACTTCAGAGTATAGAAATATAATGATTATTCTATGTAATGGTGACGTTTCATTGGAGATCAAAGTCTCAATCTCGCAAGAACAATTAATGACATGTTATAGAGCATAGTGATTACCTGACACAATGGTGTAAAAAAGTTTTGCTGCCCAAAAACTATACCTGAAGAAAGTAAATTTAACCAGTTTGAAAACGGCTATTGAGCAAAAAATAGTTTCTCAACCAAAAAACTTTTTTCCCAAACGGTCCAAATTTTTGAAAACCAATACATCTTACTAGAGGTTGATGTAGTGCTGGTGCTAGTTGTGACGCTAACTGTGCTTGATGTTGATGCCAAAATAAAAAGAGAAAGCTAATAGTATACAATAAACCTTTTCAATATCTATATTACCTGAAGTGGATGAAGTGGAAAGTGTTGTCCCATTAATTGTTGTAGTTGTAGCAATCGTTGTTATGCTAGTTGTTGCACTGCTGGTCGCCGTTGTTAAAATGCTTGTTGTATTACTAGTTGACGTATTTGTAGCTTTCTCTATGATTCCGATTCGAAACTATCTGAAACGAAAATAACATTTATTGCCAAACATTCACAAAAATACTGTATGTAAATGAATTTTTATTTTGTAATGGATTAGATTTTATCATGTCTCATACCGCTGCTACTTGTATATTTTGTAATGAGCTGTTATCCCTTTTACAAATTTTTTTTCTGAAATAATACTTAATGGTGCGTTTCGTCAGCTAATACTGCTGTCACTCCCCTCCTGAAGGTATACCCAATTCATTTTCCCCACATGTTCAGAAAATAATCATGAAAAACGCCTTTCTTACTAGACCAAGTTTATTCTGGAAAAACTTAGACTTATTCGATCTGCAACAAACCACTTGATGTTCTTGAATTGTTCTACTTAAAAAATTGATAGATTATATTAAACGAAAACAATCATTTGGTACCAGAGATTGAAGCAGTTCTAAAAGCTTCTAGACTGGTTTCACTGCCTGTTATACTTACCTAATAGAACTAATATTATCTCGTCCTATCTTCATTTCAAATGTAACTTTATAACAACTAATAACAATGTACGCTGGGAAAACAACTCTTATATACAGTTTTAAAAGTACTGGAAAAAAATCCAGAATGAGAAGTAACTTAGACTGGGTGAACTCGGAACAGGGTGTTCAGCCTGTTCTCGACATCTGTCAAATATTCCCAACAAAATGCGGCATCTGTCAGAGAAAGGAGTGACATGTATTACAACGGTCATTGCCGAACTGGAAAATCTTACCTAGGCAGAGCATCCGTCAGACTGGCTTGTCTTGTCCATTTTTCGGCGTCGCTCTACCAGCTGGGCTAAAAACGTTTTTCTTACCGCCAAAACTGGTCGATACAACAAAAAATTGTCTGGTTTTCTGATTTATTTTACAGAAATTTTTGATATTTCTCACCAAAAAAATTACTTTTAAGTGTCTATAAATGTGAAAAAACCTTAAGCTTAAAACGGAAAAAAACCTGAAGAAACTATAAAAAGCTTCCTATCGGTCTGTTTAAAAGGTCTTGCAGGCTACACCAGTTGTTATAAACTTTATCAAAGAGCAAAACAATAAGACATTCACAGGTAAAATTACAATCGCAGAGATTACATTAGATTAGTTGAGAAATGCTTGGAATTCTTGGTTACATTGTATTGATTGTGTTCCTCTCCTCTGTTCTTCGATAATAATGGGGTACGTCTCTCTTTCGGTGGTAGAGGAGAAAGTTAAAATGTTTCTCTTTCAAATAAAATAGCTTATAACAAATGCTCGGGATTGGAAATAAAGAATAAGGCAGACTAGGATTACTAAAAAAGAAGATCAATCAAGTAAATAAGAGAATTTTTGACTGAAAAGGTTTTAGGAACATCATAAAAGTAGACAGAATGATACACATTGTTCAGATATGAAAGAGCGGAACCTCTTTTTGATCCATTGTAGTAAAGTGGATGAAAAGTAGTACAAGGATCATCATTTCGAGGAATAAAAAAGGATTTTTGTTTTTGAGAAATGTGTGTATTATTTATAACGTCATGAAGCAAAAAAGACTAAAGAAGATGCTTGCAAGGGAAACTTTCGGTAACACTGTCGCCAAATTACACTGAAGATTAAGATCTTCAGGGGTGTTGATTACAGACAGACCTCGACTGTTAATGGCAAGAACATTTCAGAAAACACTGATTTGGATCTTTAACTGAGCATTGGGGAGTCAGCGATCGACAACAGATTTTCTTAAACTAGTCTATGCGGGACTTGAGATGGACTTTTAGAGCAGGAAAATCAACCCCTAATCCACAATATACTGCATCTATTCGATAACTTACTGAGCAAGAAAACTTTTTTATGGACCCCAGCATCAGGATTGTCAGAAATAAGAGTAGTCCATTCTTTGATCGGTGAGAAAAAGAGTGATGAATTAAAAAAACACATTCTTATCTTTATAGTATTTTACGTATTTTCATAAGAAAAAAAGTAAGCCATTTGAAATAATCTAATTTTCTTTTACTTGCGTTCGGTTGATTTCCATTACAGTAATCATGATGTTGCAGATCTGTAAATATATAACAGTGAGAATGGTTATTATATAACGAATAATATGAATTGAGTACTTTACTTGCTCAATGGGATATGGTTCAAGAAATTCATGCGACACCAAACGATCATGCTATAGCAAAAACAACATTATTAATATTATTATTGTGTCTTCAAACTCCTTTTTGTAGGTTACGTCTTCGGCATAGCAAAGTTTCCATAAAATGGCACAAGAGCTTAGTATAATACACATTATGATTGTAGATGCTACTTGACACGCGTTTTCTGCTGACGAAGTTCAGAATCCTTCCAAGGCTTGGTTATCCGAAAATCATGAACTCACGAAAGCACGTCAATTAATTTTCTGAAATAGCCTGTAAGAAAGAGCAAATCATTCTTTATAAAACCAGATGCATTCGAGCTCTGTACACTATTTTTCCGTAAAGTTATGTTATTTATAAGAAAACATTATTTTCATGAAAGTAGTTTGCAAGATGAAATCGAAGTAAAAGCTCGTCATTCTCTTTCAGGCTCATGGTTGGAATAGCCAGACTAAACAGGAAAAGTCCCTTGATTTACCTGATTTCCAGAACCGTTTGAGGTTGTTGAATTATTTTATTAAAGAAATAAGATCGGTTTAAAGAGGGCATGCACTGTCAACGGGCACACGCACACATATACCGAAACAACTGCTTTTGCTTGTTGAGATGATTGCTTTCTAATACCATTCAAATTTGTAATCCCCTAAAAAACGAAAATAAGATTGCCGCCTAGCATTGTCCGTTGGATACGAAGCCATATGTACAGTGAATTGTGTGTGTTACTTCGTTTGCAGGAGAATCGGGCTCAAGGAAATCATAGAATATGTTGTCCATAAAACAAATATTCATTACAGAAAACGAATAATAAACTTTTTGGGGTGTCAATTGTTTTGATCACCAAAAAAAGATACTTTTGATCACCAAATTTTCCAGCATCACATTTTTATACATATAAACATATAAATTTTAACAAAGACAATATTTTCACAGTTTTATTTACATT
>CAJNOQ010006022.1:0-14279 GCA_905250885.1 Didymodactylos carnosus
TAGCGTTAAATTCTGGACTTCAATATTAGTAAATCAGAAACAAAACTACCCAGGGTGCAGATATTTTCTCCTCGATTCACAGTGCTTTTGATTTACAAGCATGTGTATTTCTCAGTTAGTGCGTTGCGGTAGGCGTATATGAGGTCTTAGTTAGGTTACAAAATCAAACCAACTGCATGTTAAACATATTTATCTTTTTTAACACCATGAAAATGAGAGTATGCTATTATTTGCACGAGAGAGAGTTTTCTCTCTCTTGCAATACAAATATTCGTATAAATAAGTGCAGACTTATTTATGAAGGCTAAATACAGCATCCTTCTCTATCTCACCAACTGAGACCAAGTCAGTAATGGTCCATCGTGGTATGAAACATACCACCTAAAATGCAAAGGTTTCTGGAGTATTTATAGACTGACTTCGCAGAACTTTTTTGTTATTTACCAGCATGATGAGCCGACCGTGGCAAAACCGACGTAGGCTTCAAACGAGAAAGAAAAAGAAAAAACACACAGGATTAATTAAAATCAATGTTAAAATAAAAATAAATCATCATACTGAAATGACTTCAGTGAAATGACAAATGACACTCTATGTTGGTGATTATAACCTTATACGAAAGTGAAAAATATTAGCTAAATGAACGCAGGTTAATGTGCATTTGTACATTTCAAAAAGTCTAGAAAAGAACAGAGATAGATCAGTATGATATGTTTACCAGTTGCCAGTAAGTTAATTTTGGACCGTTCGATGCATCCATACTCCACCATGTAGCCGAAGCAACAACAGCATAACCGACATAGGCTAGTAAAAAATAAAGTCAAAATGCATGTTCACAGATATCAGCATTCTACAGAGGTTTCTCTCTCTATGGTAACATAAATTACTAGAAATTTCTTTCGAGTACTATTTTCATCATTTCTCAACTTGCTGAATGTGCCTTCCTCCTCCACTTAGAGAAACTTTAAAAGAGAAATCTAAGAAAGTGGCTACTAGTCAATCCATGCATGCTAAAATAAAAGCTAAAATAAGCTAAAAAGATATATCGTATCATACTGTTCACTATAGATGGTATACACCTTCAATCCACTCTAATCAATATTGAATGTGTAACTTACTTCCAATAGCCATGTATCGAAAGAATAGCCATGGTGTAATGAGCGCTTCTCTTCCATTTCTCGGTGGTCGTTGCATAATATCTATATCGGGTGGATTGAAACCGAGTGCCGTGGCTGGTAAACCATCAGTAACTAAATTAACCCATAACAACTGAACAGGAATCAATGATTCTGGTAAACCCAATGCAGCTGTCAAAAAAATACAAACAACCTAAAACAAAAGTTACATAATTAAAGTATTTCTATCATATCGAAGATAGATTTACATACTTCTCCAATATTTGATGATATTAGATAACGGATAAATTGTTTCATATTATTATAGATCGCCCGTCCTTCTTCAACTGCTGCCACAATTGACGAAAAGTTATCATCAGCCAAAACCATTTCGGCTGCTGATTTCGCCACAGCCGTACCCGAACCCATGGCAATACCAATTTCGGCTTTTTTCAATGCAGGTGCATCATTGACACCGTCGCCCGTCATAGCTGTTATTTCTCCATGTGATTGTAAATATTCGACAATTTTTGATTTGTGAGCGGGATTAACACGAGCAAACATTTTCGCACGACGAACAGCCTCACTTTGTTCTTCAATATTTAAGTCATCAAACTCACGACCACTAAATGCTAGTCCTAAAATCAATAGAATAAATAGTTAAAAACTTTATATAAATGCGTATGTTAGTCTCTTACCAGTTGTATCTTGATCTTCTTTGAATATTCCAATTCTTCTACAAATAGCTTCCGCTGTATTCTTATTATCACCCGTAATCATTATGACTCGAATACCAGCATTACGACAACGCTCAATGGCATCAACAACTTCTGCACGAGGTGGATCTAACATACCAACAACACCAACAAATGTGATATTAGTCTAAACACAAATAAATGCACGCTAATTCTAAAAGTACTAAAAATCTATCAAGATTAATACTTACTTCATAGTTAATAAATTTTTTTGCGTCTTCTAGATCCATCTCCTCTTTTTTCGGTGGTGAATCAATTGTGCCTAACGCTAAACATCTCAAAGTATCTCGACCAGTTCCATATAATTTAACTAATTTCATTATCTCTTGTTTGATTGCCGGAGTCATTGGTAATGTGTTAGTGCCAGCTCGAACATGCGTGCAACGCTCAATAACCGATTCAGGAGCACCCTACAAAAGTGAAAAAAAGCTAATGTACAAGAGCTAACGTTTATACTTCTCACACTTACTTTAACAAACATTTTGGCTCCACTACCAGATTTAGATGTTGGTATTACATAAACAGACATTGATTTTCGATCACGAGAAAATTCGAGTGTAAAGTCTTTGTGATATTTCTGGCGAATAACCATATTTGACGCCATCGCCAATTCTTGTGGAGTTAAAGAAGATTTATCCGTACTGAAAACATTCATTTTTTCGACTAATACAGTTAACGCTGTTTCAGTTGCTTCACCAACTTTCTCATAGATCTTTTTACCCTAAACAAATATCAAATTATCGAGTGTAAGAGTTAAGACATATGATACATGTTTAAGAAAACATAAAGTCGGATAATAACTACACAAATATGCGCAGCCAGTGATCAAGAAAAACACTTACATCATTGTAGTCTAAGGCTGAATCATTACATAATGCTGCGCATTCTGCTAATTCAACGAGTCCACCACGATCAGCACAATTAAACTTCTTCCCATTCAATTGACTAAAAAAAAGTATAAAACGATTAAAATTAGATTACGGAGTTGAAAGATATCTGGGATACATACATATCCCCTCTTGGTTCATAGGTGGATCCGTTTATTTCAAATTGTTCTATTTGGATATCATTGCCTTCTGCTTTATTAAACACAAACATCTAAAATAAGAAAAAGTGAAAAAAAAACGAAGAACATAACGGGGTGACTTATTTTTATACATACTTTGCAAACAGACATTTGATTTGTTGTTAATGTTCCAGTTTTATCTGAGCATATGACCGATGTGCAACCCAATGTTTCAACCGATGGTAAAGAGCGAACGATTGCATTCTTTTTCGCCATACGACGTGTACCTAGAAAGAAAAAGAACAATTTTATGCGATGCTTATTCAACGTCCAACTAAAGAATACCTAATGCTAAGCATGTTGTTATAACAGCTGGTAATCCTTCGGGTATAGCTGCTACAGCTAAAGCTACAGCAATTTTGAAATAATAAATTGCTCCTCTTAACCATGATCCCCCATGAACGGGATCATTAAAATGGCCGATATTGATTGCCCATACAGCTACGCAAATTATTGAGATCACCTGAAAGTAAACGAAAGTATTTTGATCAATTTATATTTGGGAATTCAGATAACAACGTACTTTTGATAACTGTTCACCAAATTCATCTAATTTCTGTTGTAATGGTGTTTTTTCTTCTTCTGATTCCGCCATTTCCGAGCGAATTTTGCCTATATAAATACAATAGTCACACAACATGGATAGTAAAAGAATTAACCAATTACCGATTTCCGTATTCAAACCAGTACCAATAACAATTCCACGACATTTTCCACTAGCAATATTTGTACCCTAGAAGATGAAAACAAAAAGTGAATACCACGCAAATTCTGAATAATAATAGCCTAAATTTTACCGAAAACAAAATATTTCTTTTGTCTTGATTGACTGCTCTTGGATCCAGAATAGGCTCAATGTGTTTAATAACTGATACTGATTCACCCGTTAACAAAGCTTGATCAATTCTCACTGTTGTTGAATGAATTGTTGTTATTCGAATGTCAGCCGGTACTTTATCGCCAACAGCTACTTCAACAATATCACCCGGTACTAATTCTTTTGCTTTAATAATTTGAATATGTCCTGGCCTATTTTGCCTTATAACTTTGGCTACTTCTGGTTCATATTCTTTTAATGCTTCTATGGCACTTTCAGCATTACGCTCCTAGAAATAAAAACAACAGCAACAAAAAGTTAATAAATAAAAATACATCGCAGCCATTCTAAAAACATACCTGCCATACGCCGACAGTTGCATTTGCTATCAAAATAAGAAGAATAACAAGTGGTTCAATAAATGCAGTCAATATGCTCTCTCCTTCTTTATGTTCTTCAAATAAAGCTAATACCTAAAAGTACAACTATACTAATGATTAACTGAATTTTTCAATTTTAACAGAAAAAACAGATTAACATTTAAAACTGAAGTTTAAGAAAAAGCAACGAGGGACATTCCATCTTTCGCTTTCATTAACACCTATATTATGAAAATTTACAAAATATCAAAACAGGAACGAAAAAGACTACAGCTTAAAAGAAACGTACACAGGTGAAGGTACACGCATCTTCATGTTCGTGTGTATCTGACAAGAAATTTGATAAAAAACTGTTCTGCATCAATAAACAACGTATCGTTGATAATAATGATTAGGTTCATCTAATCTGACAGTAAATACAAGGAGAATACGTCTGACAGGTAGAAAATAATCATCTTATGACAAGAAAAATATGAAATGTCCCATAGAGTACCTCGACCTATACTAAGAAAACTGAGTTCTCAAATACTTACAAATGAAATACAGGCAGCTGCCAGTAAAATTTTGACTAGAAGATCATCGAATTGTTCTAAAATTAATTTCCATAACGGTTTTCCTATACGAGAAAAATAATATATAAAATAGGCCGTAGAAAAAAAACAAGATCGTCCATAGTATTCTTACCCACTTCGGCTGGTAATTCTAAAGAGAGAAAACAACAAAATAAGTGTATTAGGTATATCGAAGGGTTTTCACTTACCATTTGGTCCATATCGTTCTAAATCTCTTTTAACTCTTTCTTCTGATAATCCTTTTGTTTCATCAGTGTTATAAAATGCTAAAACATCTTCTTTTGTTTTTGCCCATGGATAATCAATTACAATAAGAGATATACTAGCACGATGAGCCATACTTGGACGATGCATGGTTTAATGTGATCTAGAAATGAATCAATACTTCACTTCTTTTAAACACAAAATAAAAATACGTGATGTGGTACGACTACAATCAGAATAACAATTTTTTTAATTATTTTCTTTATTTTCAAGAGAAAAAGAATGTACGTTTTTTTTTGTTTTTCAAATTTCAAATAGAAACCATTAAAACAGCTAATATATTTTGATAGCAAGACGTCTTTGATTGTTAATAGCAATCTGCGTACGTTGCGCAGCTGAGGAAGAGAAGAAACAAAACTAAGACACGCGTCCGTTCTTCGTTCCCAAAAGGTAAACCATTATGGAACATTAACGTCCTCGCTGTATTGGATATCGCATTAATGCACTTAGAAAAAGTTCGCATTGCGAATCAGAAATAGTAGGAACTTACTCCAAATGATATTTGAAGTTCAGAAAACTGTAGAAAAAGTAAGTCTAACTTTTTAGAAGATGTCGCAATTTGATAGTGTTTTTTTTTCGTAAGAATGATTAATAACACGAAGCATATTTTATTTATCGTACGCATCAGTAAACTGTACGGATTTTATCTCAAGGTAATTGAAAACACGGCAATCAAGAAAAGAATCTCTCCACCGTTACTACTACGTTTTTCATACTATACGTGGATGAATAATGTGTAAAGTTTAACATTAATTATAAATAAATAAACTAATACAGTTTTACTCGTTTTAAGACTGAAAATACTTTCGTCTATATCACACTAAACAAGATCGGATCCTCAATGGAGCAATAGAGCATGGGTCAGATTACGTTGGTGTTAAAAGAATTTTCTGTCATCAGGTATTAGAAAATACCATACCAGTTCATATATGCCTGAAGGACCGAAGATTATATATATGGATGCATTTTTCCTAATTTCTTTACTAACTATGCATTATCCTAGTAAATATACTTAAGATAAGTACGTTGCTTGTTTCGTGAAACTGGTACTTGCCTTTTTTCTGGGGTAAGCAATAATAGTTACGTTTTTTTATATCAGAAATGACAAATAAGAATAAAGCACAGAGAGATGGTGAAAGTAAATTTAGTTAGCAATCCGGATTATAACTCAAACGAATAGAAATTAATAGAAATATAAACAATCCGTCAATAAGAAAATTAACAGCTGTATTTGTCCTATGAGTAGGAGATCATCGAGCAAAGAAGATTTGAAAAACTATATTATTTCGGAGAAATAGTATGCATTTCTGAATGACTAAAACGCGGATATTTAAAAAACTATACTGTTTTATATCTAATATCTAGAACTAACTCTTATCAAAAATTGTTTTTATCAACTGTAAGAAACATATGCCATTTAATTACGGAAAACATCTTGTCTTATTCTCTCCCATGCAGATGAAAAAGTCGTTCGAGGGATGCGGCGAGTACTCGAAAACAGGCCCTCGCCGAGGTCTCAACCCCTCTGAAAATCGTACTTCGGACCCTCAATATAAGCTTCCGCCGGATATCGATTTCGACCCCTCGGATTTTAGATAGGTGCCGAGCCCTCGAGAAAAATTTCGAGCCGTCGAATACAGATGTTCGGGACTTCCGAGCCCTCGTCGCTCTAAGGTGCGACGTTCGGGACTTCCAAGCCCGCGTTTTCTCGAAGGTGCAAGGAGGGTTCGCAAGTCCTCGAAATCCGATGATGGCTCGGAAATACCCGAAGTGCCATTTTCCGAGGACTCGAGCCCTCGGCGAAGGCCCATTGAAAGCATATTTCCGGGTACTCGAAGTACTCCTCGAACAACTGATTGAACTATTACGAATTTCTGCTCAAAAAAGTCTCATAGCCGCATACCGTGTTCTGTTGACCGGCTGAGTAAATTGTTCAAGAGCATTAAGGGTAACACCCCCGTCTTTTTTGTAAAAATTTCGGATTTTGAACTGAGATAGCCTAATGTAGTGGAAAGTGTGGGCAAAATGAGGCCACTTCTAGTACTCCACGACCTCTTTTCAGGATACTATTGCAGAAGTATTTTTTGGAATGTTATTTTAGACTTTTCTTTACCGGGTTATAGGGTTTCTAAAATTGAAAAACTTGGTTTTGAGACGTTTTTCAGTATTTTTTCTGTAACTCGGTAAAGAAAGGTTTCAGAGAAAATTTCAAAATTATACCTCTGTGATATGATCTTGAGTACCTTTCGTAAATTTTTAAACTCGATCGGATGAAATTTCAGGGGAGAAGGTCGTAATGTGGCATAATGAAAAACCGAGTTTTCTGGAAAACTGGTGAACCGCAATAGTTAAAAATTTGAAACAAAAATGAAAAAGTACTTCATTGAGTTTCTAATCAGTTCTGAAAATATGAAGCCTTAGCGAGTTTTAGTTTTTATTTCACAGCATTTCTACGGAAAAGCCAAAATGGGGGGAGGGGTACTCTTAAACATTAAAGGTAGTCGGGAACTATCTTTAATATGACAAATTGTCTTTGAATATTTACTTTAAGCTGAAGGATGTTCAGTTTCATCACATTTTGGGGGTGCATATTCCCGATCCTAAACAGAAGTCCGAATGCTGTTCCTGTAGGAGCAATAGGAACATGATGTTTTCCTATTATGCAGACTACGAACTTCAGCTTAAGCTTTTATAATTTACTGCAAAACTTAATTAGCTTGTACGAATCTAATAGCTTTTCTTCATCATTTACCAATAACTGTTTGTTTTTCCAATGCTGCTATCATTAACCTATTCGCATCTACTGAGCCTGTTTTTTGAGTTATAATATATCATAGATTTCTCTCGACTAAATTATCAGTTGGATCTGTTTTTCTCTATTCATTGCATTATAATGTGTTAGACATACACAGCGTGTTAGGGTTTCTATTGCGTTACTACGCAATATAGTTTAAGAAGATATCTTTAATATATGTGTGATAATGCATTACATGGGAAAAAATGGCCAACGGTTAAAATTATGGCATCATAATCCATTGTTGTCCACGACTTTCTCATATTCTATACAGTTACAACGCCATAAAGTCGATCAACACTTTTATATTTGTATACCATTACAATATTTATCTTATTACAAGTTGTTACTAAATTCCTGTCACATTATGACATATTAACTTCAACTGCTGCGTTGCAATTCAATACTGTCCTTCTAACCCATTTGTAATGCTACAAAAATTCCTAATACATTTCAATGATTGTAATGATATAGCATCAATTTGTATCCACTAGATTCTTTTTCTCCTATTTATACCGTTTATTATTACACTAGACGTGCAAGCTATCCAGTCTCAGAAATTCCACTGGAACACGAAGTCTTATATAAAGTGTCAAGTTACTATATATGTGATATATTTGTGGTTATGTTTTCAGATCAAACTTTTCGACAGAAATCGATTGGTCATTTCAGAATATTTTTTCTGATGTGTTCGCTACATGAAAACATCATATATTTCCGTCTTAAAATTGTATAACTAGTTATAACGCGTTAACATTCAATGTATTATAATATGTATCAATTTTTTTTTATTCCGTTGAGATAAGACACAATAATACATTATAATTCATTAGATGTTACGCATTACAAAATTGTAGACTTTATCTAATGAGTTATAACGCTATAAATAACTAATACAGTTTCCATGGAATCATAATTAGATAAAAAAACTCTAATATATTATTCGATGTTAGTTTCTAACGAAGTGTATCGAACTAAAAAACTGATACGCGTTATAATACATTAAAATTTAATGTGTTATAAGGCGTTAGACAGATCGTACTCAGCTAGAACATTATAAAAAATATAACGTATAATAATGCTATAAATAAAGCTATAAAAGTTGTAACGGTATATAAACTTTTATCTAATTATAAGGTTATAACCTTGAGAAAAAATAACTTCTTAACGCATTATGATATGCTTCCATGTTTATCAAACCGGCAAAAAACCGCCAGTTAACCTCGGTGAAACGTCTGGTTAAGTCCCTGGAGATCAAATCTTATATAGTATTCCTACAGCAATCTTATACAATATCTACACGAATTTTATAAAAATCTTATAGAAATCTTACAAAATTTTATATACTCCAGTCGATAGAAATGCATACTGTGGTTATAAGATTCTTATGTAAGAAATTTATAAGATTTCTATAAGATTTTTATAGTCAAAAGCAAAAAAAAAAAAAAACTTTTTTTTCTTGCTTGGAGGACGAGGGCAAAGTCTTGAACTTTGAAATTTTTAAATATTTTTTATAAGGCACTATAACATTATAAGTATCTTATAAAAAAATTATAAGCTAAAATCTTACCAAAATCTTATTCAATTCTTATATTGCGAATGATAAGAATCTTATAACTACAGTATGCATTCTATCGACTGTAGCATATAAGATTTTCATAGGATTCCTATAAGATTCTTATCTGATTTCCGTACTTTCGGTCGACTAGGGGTGTGCGCTTTACCGTCCGATTAACCGCGAACCAGCACAAAATGACAAAACATTTTTTTCATTTTTCTTTTGAGTGTTGAACTTTCACGTGTTCCATGGCAATAAAACTGTCGGTTAGTCACAGTCCCATACCGGTGAAATTTTGAACCTATCTGCTTGCCAAGACTCTTAGACGCAGTCTGAAAGATGTTTAGACTAAGTCGAAGTTCACACTTCAAGAAGTTATGAAAAAAATTCTGAAGTTTTTCGATAAATCATGTCCTTATATACATATAGTGACCACAAAACAAAACGATGATTGAAAAAGAAACGGTTAACCGTCGGTTAAATCGTGATTAATTGACAGTTTGTAGCGAACCGTGGTCAATTGACGGTTATTTGAAGAATCGCAGTTAACCGACGGTTTTCTATAAACATAGACGACATGGGCTTATTGTCTTATAATAAAATAAATTTATAATACTTTAATACCACAATTTCAAAAAAAGCATATGTTACAGTGTTATCACAGTATAAATAGGAAATGTTAGCCGTGTCGCTGCCCTCTCCAATTCTGAGATTATTTTGACGAAAAATAGTTTGTTTTTCTGTGAAAAAAGCCAGGTCTTCCTTAGTTTTCCGAAAAATATTCACTATCAGCGATGAATTTTTGAAGTTATCATGTCGCTTCCGACAAAATCATTGGCTAATATATATATATATATACTCATTCCGCTACATAATTTTGAGCTCTGATGCTCTCTTTCTAATTGGTGTTACTTTTAGATAAAAAATATGTGTGAATTTCAATCATCTTTCTTGCGTTTTCTCAGACAACATCGTAACAGACGTAACTGTCCGTTATGGGAGAAGGTCATCAGCTGATAAACATTCGTTATTTGCGTAAATACTGCATCATTGCATGTAATCAATGGCTCTGATGATTAGTCTAATATCCGCCGAAGTTCATACATAGTTTTTCATGCACTCTCCAAAAAAATTAAAAACGAAAATTTTTTCTCTCCATTTTATATAGAGTATGTCAAACTACTCATGTTCATAAATATATTTGGATAGAACATGTCTTCATTTAAAAATAAAGTTAGTTTTCTTTTTTCAGAGATTGGATTGCTGAAAACCCGCACACGAACCATCTATGAACCCCAAAGAATATCATCATTAGCATGAGTGATTATAGTAATACTATGTCATTTATACAAAAAAAATCTTATTCAGTTTGTAATCTATCCCGGTTAACATGTTCGGTAGTGAGAAATTGACATTGTCAGAAATGCGGCAAAATGTCCATCACTAAAACCACGAGGAAAAGGAGTATTATTAAATAATATGATTCATTAAGGTTCCTGTCACTTCGTTTTTCTGTCATCATTTTTTTCGTTCTATTCGAAAACTTTCCTTTCGAGTCCCGACTCCCATCATTTTTATCAAAAATGTCGATATTGAGAAAAATGCATGATCAAGCAGAGCGATACGTACGCTTTCTATTAAAGTATCTAAAAAAATCTTGTCGAATAAAACTGAAAATTAACCCAATGAGATTGCGAATGAATCATATTATTTAATAATACCCTCTTTTCTTGCCTTTTTCACTGAATATTTAGCCAGCCGTTTTTTTCTAAGAGACTTCTTCTGCAGGTAATAAACCACTGAGCCAACTATGAAGCTTGCTTAAAGGCGCAAGTTCCATAGGAAACGCGGCACATCATTTTTATACTGTTTAGCCCAAAGAGATTTATAATGCCTAGCATTGCCGATAAATACAATGTAATGTCATGGAATAAATAATCTAACTTAATTACTTGCATTCATGCGTTAATGAACG
The DNA here is from genome assembly GCA_905250885.1 of Didymodactylos carnosus. Taxonomy (NCBI): domain Eukaryota; kingdom Metazoa; phylum Rotifera; class Eurotatoria; order Philodinida; family Philodinidae; genus Didymodactylos; species Didymodactylos carnosus. The sequence goes on from CAJNOQ010006022.1 coordinate 11,297, forward strand.
TTAAAAATATTTGTAAAAAATCGACCACGTTTTCGTGCGTTATTTTGTAAAACCTTTTATTTTTTCAAAACAACGTAAAAGAAATTCATCTCACATGAGAAGTGCACATGTCACTACAAATCTTGACAAAAAATCAGCCCGTAACTTTTGTGTATTTAGCCCTTAATTGTATCACAAAATTTCGACATGTATTTCTTGAATGGTAAAAACGGTTTATATCAGAAGAAATAGTTATAAATATTGACAGAGAAGAAGCAGATCTACAAGCTGACTTAAAAAACTCTTTTGATCAAACAACCTCCGATTACTTTCTCGTCGAGAAAGTTTTCAGGGCTAAAAATTTCATTAAAATCTGGAAACATCAACTTCGCGAGGTATAGGTGCCAATTAAAAGACTGCAGTACAAAACTTTGTAAACTATGATTAGTTTCACACAAAATAATGACAATGAGAACATATTAATTATTGTAAAGAAAAAACACTAGAGTTAGTTGTTCTACCAAGAGCCAAACTTTGTGCCAAATCTCTAGTCTCTCCACAAGTACTCTCACATTATATCGTATCGGGGAAGTGCCGAAGTAGGAGAGTGCCACTGCTCTGTAATAGTGAATCAACTGATAGCTTCTCATTCAAAAGCATTTACGCACTCTGAAACAATTTAAAATTTATGTCATCTACTGCGCGCGAAGAACCCAATGCTGCTTAACTTTGCCTATTCACAATGTTCACATAGTTCTTATTAACTCTACTTTTGAATGAAATTTTTCATAGTTTACGAAGATCTATATCTTAGTTTTTCAACTAACATCACTCCAGCGAGTTTAACGGACAGTAATCCTCAATAATTAATCCGTTTATGAAGATTTTGTTTATTTCTGAATTGTCAGTGTAATATTCATATGCGAAGCAAGGTCATCTACGGCACTAAACATTACTATCTCTCATTCTCTCGCTATCGTTCAATTCATGTATTAATAATAGGATAAAGATTCATGAACATGATAGTACACATGGAAAGAGAGACACTTACTTGACCTAAACAATGTGATGATGACCGCCAAATGGGCGGTATATCGCTTACTCTTTTATATTCTTCTTCGTTAGTTCTGTCTATTAGTGCTCAATTGTAGTTATTATTATATATGTTTAACGACAATGGCAAGCCCTAGATACCAGAAAACACGAATGACCTCCTCTTGTTGTTTATTGTTGTTCGTTATGCATTGAGAAGCAGAAGAAAAGCAAAACAGAAATATCGTTTCATGAAATAAAAAATAATTGTACTATTAATTCTCATCATCATCATCATCATCAAAAAAAAGGAGACCGTACACTCCGAAGACCGATGGCAAAAAAAACAGAGAAGAGAATGTTAAACGATCGACAATGAGGTTGTAAAAACTCAGCCAGTAAAGCATAAAAAATATTTACCGCAAAAAAAGAAACGAAAATTTTTTTTGTACATATATCTTTTAATATTGGTGGTACAAATTTTCACCACCATGACCACACACATACCGACGCTTTCGTCATTAGTGAAAAGAGGAAGAACAACAGAAAATGTGCATACGTGTGTATATTAACAGTTGTGCTAGTCTTTTCTCTTGTAGCCTCTTTCCCTTTATTCTATGATATCTTTCTTTTTCAATCATTTTTTATTTTTTGTTATTGTTATCTAATTGAGAAAATATATAATTGTAATTTAAGCTCATAATTGCAACAATGCATATACGTACATCTGTGAACAGAGCAAATCAGCTCGTATATTCTAATGACAATATTGTATCTTCACATATATTAAAAGAGACAGTAATTAATAAAAATAATAGTTTAACTTTGACGTCAGGAAACAAAAATACCTGAACGATTATAATTATAGTGTATACTGTACAACTAATATGTTGACTAATTTAAATTATTCAGATGACACTTGATTTTTTTTCTCTTGTTCAAAAAGAACATCGATTAGACTTTGAAAATCTGGTATGTATATAGTTCAGAATATACTAGAAAAAAATTATTTATCAAGTACTTCTTATCTAAATGTGTTGATATCACAAAAAAAACACACACACCTCTCTTGATCTATTTCTTCCGAAATGATAGTTGACATGTGTAGATACGATAAAAAAGCAAACATGGCTTCTATTTACTATCATTAACTTACACACGTAGAGAGTATCATTTTACATTTTAACAGATAAATCAATTAAAATTGTTGATTTTTACGCCTTAGCACGTTTCTTATTCTGATTATTATTACAAAACGAGTCCTCGATTTTTTTGTTTTAATATAAATTTAATGTTAAAATCTTTGTTTTTTAAATCTCAAAATGTTTCTATTTAAGGGCCCCTCCCTCAGAATGAAATCTTTTTGTATTAAAAAATCAGTTTGGAGACAAGCGCATGGAAAGATAGCCTGAAGTGTCTACTTTCAGAATCTGTATCGCTTTTGGGCCTAGAACTGCTCTCCGTGGTTTTCGAGCAAGTTTTCTAGAAGCCCTGAAAACTAAGATCTTTAAATAATAATTTTTTTCTGGACACTTAATCAAGTAAATTTTTTCTGAACATGTAGATTTGTAGAGCAGACTTTTCTGATCAAAACAAGACGTTGCACAACTCCTGTGTGATCTTGGGTTCAAAAATTACAAGCATTTTTCTACATGTCCTAAAGCAGATCAACAAATGCACAGCGTTTTCTCTCAAAACATGTTTTTTGTTCGAACATGTGCAGTGCGGGATACTTTTTTTAAATATACTTCAAGCTACAGATCTTGGGTTGGTTTTATTATAAACTAGACACCTAGCTGTGTCGGCTGATAGGATCAGATTTTTTAATTAGGCCTTAGTTTTCTAGAACATCAGGGATCTCTGGAAAATTCGAACAGATTTTTTGGGGTTTTGAGGATCTTGGATCTCTAGAAAACGAACGAAGACCCAAATCAAAAATTTGATCTCATCATCTCACGCAGTTAGGTGTCTA
>CAJNOQ010006023.1:0-14273 GCA_905250885.1 Didymodactylos carnosus
AAGAGAGGAATAGTCGGGGAATAGAGGAATAGCGGAATTGAGGAATAGGGGAACAGCGGAATAGAGGAATAGCGACCGACCGACCGGAATACATTTTGAAACGTTCCCTTAGTTCCCTCAAAGAAAGTGAGCGCTTGACAATATCTAACTAAAGGAACAGAAGAAATGAGTAGAACTGATGGTTAACTTCACGTCAGAGAACTGGCATTTTCCTTATAGAGAAAACCAGTATGCTCAAAAGCAAAAGCAACCATTAAAAAGACATCTGTTATGGTAAACGAAAAAAATGCCGAGCAATCGGGGAATTGATTGACTTCTGCCGAGAGTTCCTTGGTTCTTAATGGGTACCTCGAAGGAACCTACCATCACTTCCGCGGGGAACCTCATGCATGAAAATTTCCTGAGTAAAACGTCCGAAAACGTTTTGTCCGGGACTAACGTTGAAAACGATGCGAAAATGTGACGGAATCGTTGATGAAATAATTAGGGAATGTAAGGACACAACTTTGAAGCGACTGGCACGAGTCTACAGTACGAAATCAATTACTCATTATGCAGCAAAAAAAAAGACGAAGATTCGGCGAATTATGCCAGTTCGAAATTTAGGTAATACGGATAGTATAGTGAGAAATATTTCTTTGAATAAGAAGAACAATTTCAGTTTTGTCAGTAACCACTGGTGACACCTCCAGTGGGTGTCAATAACCATTCCGTAAATTTTAATTAGAATTTAAACTTAATAAATTAATAACTCTGTGAATAGTTATCAGTTCAACGAAAAAACTGAAGGATATAGGTAATCAGGCGTCCTCTTCAACTGACATGGTCTGAGGGTATAGGGGCCCTTTAGGTCAAAACCTGAAACGTCGAAATAATAGGTCGAAAGTTCAAAATATAGATTATGCTGTTTCAAAAGTTGAAGATATTTTTCAACTTTTGAAAAGGCGAAGTGAATCTTCGAGTACTACACTTTCACCGTTTTTTCTATCTGGCTATATTTGACGCATGAGTTCGCAGACCAGTTTTTATTGTATACTCTTCTTTTTCAATTTTATCGCATACCGAAACAATCCGGTCATTTTGATATGAAGTATATATAAAGATCTTTAGGATATACTGAACAAATCTAAATTTAACTATACTAGTCGGAATCACCCATAGACGATAAGAGAGCAGGAATTTTGCATGGCCCTTTATGTAATTCAACAAATCTGACAAGTGCATTGGAAAATTGACCACTGATATAACTGACGTTTGCTTTCCATATATGATTGGCTGCAATACACTTAAGTGAAAGCCTAGATTGAAGTTTCAGTATTCTCTTCACGTCTCGGGACCTCGTTAGATGTACTGGTGTTTGCCTATTGGAGTTTCTTGTATCGGTATGTGCGCCATTTTGAATTAGATTTGTGATAATTGTGAGAATGTCGTTGAAATTACACGTGATCGACTCTCTAAATATCGCAATGATGTGTAACGGTGTATTTTGAAGATTATCCAGAGCATCGACATAAGCACCGTTCTCAATTAGCAAAATAGCAGCAGACGCACAGGGAAACCTGAAAATAGTTGAGATGAAATGTGCACTGTGTGTGAGTTGATGAAAATTGAAAGTAGCTTACTTGAAATGGCTATTCTTCTCTGAAGTTATCTCGTTGAGACATAAATGTAGCAGCGTGGAACAATTGTGGTTTGTTCTGAAGTTCAATCGATTTAAATAATTGATCACCTGGCAAATAATCACTTGTTCTCTTGGAGGTTTTAACAATAACACCTATAAAATCATCAATGAATGAAATCTAATAATGAAACTCATTGTGAAATTATATAATTTTGCTGAACGCTGGAAATAAAGCGAAAGATCGAAACTTCGTTCAGAAACGTTTCCATAAATGAAAACGACCAATTGCACTAATGTTAGTGAAAAAGCTTTCAAAAGATGGTTATTTCCTAGAAAAAGAGTCGCTGTTCTCTTTGTATCATAGTAACTAGTTGTTTGTAATGTACGATATTTCTGTGTGAAAGACTACCTTATTCTTTAATAATCGAGTTAATCGCACGTACCGGGTGTAATGGGATCTCATGCCACATTAACCGTCACAACTAGACCTGTGCGCCGGTCGGAAAATCAGCGTCGGCGAAACAAAAGTTTTCCAATCAGTGGTGACATGGCCCCCTTAAAAGATTTTCCTCCCTCGGCGGCGTCGTCTAAAAAAATCGTTCGATCGGCAGCGACTAAAAGACTTTTTTGACATTTTTCCATCGTCAGCGCCGGGATTGATTACAATATGGCTTCTTGTTTTTCTGATGACCTTTTTATTCCAAAACTTTTTTTATCGACGAAGGATAAAACCAGTTTGTATTTTTAGCATCGACGACGGCGGGGAATTCCTGAAAATTTCGACGCCTTCCGCGGCGGCGGCACTAAAAAGCCTAATTGTCCATCAGAGGTGACGGCAGCGGCAGGTACGCGGCACACAGGTCTAGTCACAACCTCACATCAAAAACAGAAACTGCCATTTTTTTGGTGATTGCATAAAATAAAATCACATTTTTCTAAAGTTAGGTCACAGTTTAAAAAACTTACCTTTGATATCACAACAATCAGAAACAACATCGTATAACAGTTATCGTCAAATATATGCTCTTCTAGCTTTTGTTCTTCGTTTTTTGTACAGTGATACATCACCGTTCTTTTGTGCTGTAACTGTACAATGACGCATTTTAAGATCTTTATCAAATCTTTAGTGTTAATATCAATATTACTGCGTGCCATTTCGATAAATACTTCAGCAAATTTTAATAAATTTTCATCCACCGGCTTAGCATGAAATATTTTCAATTCTAATACGCGCATCCATAAAGCTACGCACCGGCAATAGTTCGCTTTCTCAGCATATACTGCGCCTCGATACATTATAGACTGAAGCAAGGCACTGCTATTTGTTCCTAATATTCGTTCTCGGATGGCAAGTGCTTCCATATATAATGCATTCGCATTACAACGGATCGATTCCAATTCGTCCAGAGTTTCACATTCAACATGATTTTCATAGGCCTCCACTGCCGGCAAAACAATCTTCAGCGTAGGATTACTCAGATCTAAATATCTCATTTGCATGGCTCTCACCATATACTCAAAAGATATTTGTGTACGCTCATCGACATCATTTACATAAGAACTAGCTAATAATTCGAGAGTTTCGATGCGTTCCTCCTTGGAACACAACTTCGTATTATTACTAAAGTACTCTACGATTGAATTCCTCCGGTTTAGAGCTGCTATTGTCGGTGGAGTGGAGTTTTCGGAGTTTCTAATGATACCTGCTCCATTGCTAACAAGACATTGAACAATGGATAAATGATCTTCTTCAACGGCTGCATGAAGGGCCGTTGATCCTTCATCATTTGTTGCATCTAGTATACATCCTATTTTACAGAGGTAATCCACGAGCTCTTCATAACCTTTGTAGGAGGCTAACATGAGACAACTATGATTACGCGAATTTACTATATTAACATCAGCGCCATGATCAATCAGATATTTGACGATATCTAACCGCCTGCTAAAGCATGCTGCTCTTAACGGTGTGGACCTAGTTTTTGTGTAATGATTAACATTAGCTCCACGATCAATCAGCATTTGAATGATGTCTAAATGTCCCCAAGCTGCAGCACACCACAAAGCGGTCGCTCCTTTTATTGCATAAGCCTCAACTTGTACAGTTCCTTCTTTTTCCAAATCGATATTAAACTCGTTTAGTAGCATTTTGACAAGATCAGAATAGCCGTTTCTGGCTGACACAATCAGTGGATTCCACTTATCTGTTTCACATACTAGCAAATCATTGATAAAATAGTTTAGATACTCTGATGGTGTATAGCTAAGCAGAGTCTTTAAAGTGACTTTTAATCGTTCAGGTTTCGACGTGGAACAGAGCAATTTCTGACGAAAAAACGTTTTGAGATCAGTAAAACAGGACGTCGTCGTTTTTGTGATATTTGATATTTCATGTATCAGTTTTGCTATATCAATTGAATGTAGATAGAGTCTTCCCTCATACCAATTACCAGTAAGTTGTTTTCCATTCAAATATGACATTGTACCTTCACCATGCCTACTTCCATTCTTCCACATGCCACTATAGATACGACCATCTTCGTATTCGGCTCTTCCAAATCCATTGACAATACCTTCGTCTGTCCATTCGCCCTCGTAGATATCACCATTATCACATATATAGATACCGCCTTGTTTGTTTCCCGTCCACATTCCAGTACAAGTGGGATTCGATTTCCATGTCAAAGTGCCGTGGTACCATTTGTTTTCTAACCAGTGCCCAGTCCATTCTCGATAATGAGTATTTCGATATAAGCATCGACCCTCACCATGACGCTTACCATTTCTGACTTGTCCGTAATAGAGACACTGAGTATTATTAAAAGTCAATTCGACGATGTCAACGTAAAATAGTCTCATGTCTATTAGTGGAGACAAACATGAAGTTGCCCACTGCTGTGAGTAACTCTTCAAGACACTCATCTTAAAAATTTATGCGCACAATATCTAAATGACTTTCGTTGCGTTTCTGTCACTGATGTATGTTATTCAGCATTGAATTTTTATTTCATCTACTCGTTTGTGTACCGTATGATCATGCTTTTAACCCATTGTTTTCTCACGTTTTTCTATCCTTCATTCGAAAAACATCGAGTCATTGCTCTCTTATCAATGTGAGTATTTTCTCTTTTCTCCTATAGAATGATTTTTGTGTTTTAAAAAGAATAATGTATAATATGCGACAAATAAATAAATCCTTTTAGTTTGAACATGTATGTTAAAAATATATGAAAAAAGATGTCAAATTTTCTAGAACGTTACGAAAGTGATTCGCTAAACGAAACGTTATGTGTTTGAAATATGAACTTGACAAAAGAAGCTCAAACAGAATATTTAAACAGAGAACCTTTCAAATAATTTCTCGTACTACTATATCAAATTTAATGTGTTTGTGCCATCTTTACAAGATAAAAATTTTACAATGCCGTAGGTTCTCAATTCATTTCTCGTCTGATTTTGGCTTTTTAATAATTCTACTCAAGATTTCAACTTTGTACATGAATGCAGTTCAACATCGAGTTTATTATGATTTGCTCTTCCTAACATGAGGAGAGAAAGAATTTTTAAAACATTTTGATTTAAAATTCTCTCGATTAGAAGTGGAATCATTTATATTTCCAATGAGATGTCAGCATACGAAGTGTCTGAGACCTTAAGGGAAAAGAAATGCTACTAGTTTTAAATGGTACTAAGTCATGAATAATTTTAAAAGTAAACTACAATATTTTCGTCAAAAACAGCCAAGATATCTGTCCAACAAAGAACTGAGAAAACGTTTTTCTTTGAGATTAGTCACATACATACACTTACTAAACGAGCAAATTTGTATTGAAGACCTTACAGGAGACGAGAAATTCTTTGTAGAGATGCCAGAATAAACAATTGAACCACGCATAGGGTTAAATATCTAATCGAGAACAGACGTTCGGAAATGATTCTTACGTGAAGAGAGTAAGAAAAGAGATTTTTGTACATGAACATAGTTTATATGCGTTTAAATCTATTTACTATCTGTCACATGTACATAGTCGATTTACACAAATATTAAGACCTCATAGACGGTGTAAAAGATCAGAAATTATGAATTTCATGAGAACCGTAGGTCTCTAGCTGTTGCAAGAGTCAAAAAATGCAACCAATTTTACTAATTGTCTCCTACTTGTCACATCTCAACAGTGGGTACTTATGCTAGAGCAGGCGGACATATGTTATAAAACCGTTATAAAGTCCTAACTAGCTATTAAGAGAGACTCCGTGAGAAAATCGAGAATGCCGTAAAAAGACGATAAAATCTTCAAAAAATAAAATTTATTTTAAATAGGGTTTTCAGATTCTCCTTCCAAAGTTACCTATAAATTCAAGTTTGTGGCTTTTGAAAACTCAACTTTGTGGATTTTCTAGTGCTACTGCATGCGAGTTATTCTGAAATTCTCGGTACCGTAGAATGTCAAAACTTTAATACTTTAGTCTTAAGTAATCGTTATACTGTATAATAATAATTTGACAGCTCTGTAATGTTTTAATCAAAAAGCCATTTTAGCCAAAATGAAACTAGTATTTATGATCTAGATAAAAAGCGACGTCGAACCATGTAAAATCCGCTTAGTTTGTTTCTAAAAATTATACTACAGCGGCATCATTATCATCACTTCAACAAATAATTTATCGCACAAACTTTGCTATATTGTGCGAAGCATTACTACTTCCGAAAATGTGTTAGGCTTCTGATAATTTTTTGCGCACTTGACTCCGAGTTTCGCTTTCAGTACAAAGCAGAAAATTTTAGAACAGAATTTTTAGAAAGTCTGGTCTACTGTGTCCTTTTAGAATTCTAGAATATTAGAATTGCAGAATCCTGAAATTTAAATTTAATTCTATCTTTGTTTAATAGGCTTGTGAAAATTGTTTTTGTCATTTAATAGCCATGTAATTCCTGAATTCATCTACTCTGAGTTCCTGAGCTCCTAATTTCAAATGTATACACACATATATGTATATGAGCACATGACGTTTTCAGTTCTTGAGTTCCTGACGGCATATATATGCACATATACATACTTGGAGATTACGCTGATTTTACGCTGATTCCGAATATGTAAGTTTCATTGAGTTTCATTGGGATGCTCGACACTCGCTTATCCTCCCCCGTCCTTTCTGATTAAAATGGGACATCTCCCAGCTCTGCACGACCAAAGTTATAGAATTTACAAGAAAAGCCCTAATGTTCATTGTCAACTCAAAGCTACAAAAACAAGAAGAAATTAATTTAGGGCTTTTCTTGTAAATTCTATAACTTTGTAAAGAAAGGTCGTGCAGAGCTGGGAGATGTCCCATTTTAATCAGAAATTTGCGAGCTACAATTGTACTGTATCAAGAAAGGTTTTAGTTACTTTTTAGAGCTTCTGAAAAACTGTTTTTTCCGAAAACTCGATCTTCGGAGTCTCATATGCCCAAACCATTATGATATTCGGAATCATCATGCTCGATTACCTATTGTCCAATGAGTTAGTGATTCAGTAAATGATTATTACTCCAGGAATAAAGGATATTTTCGCAATCAGCTTTGGTCATTACCCCAGTAGCATTCCCGCTTCATTTCGTGGCAAGAATACAGCATCATCTTGCCGCGATTTTGACAAAAAAGTTGAAAACTTAATGCGAGATCGCTGTCGCGATCGCATTTAATCTTACTATTATTCCCGTGTAACGAAAATTTCACAATCTTGACGCGAAATAGGTTTTGACGGGCACTGAAATCCTGCTAAGATCGCGAAAAGATTGAATCGGGATGCGGACAAGATCGGGCAAAGAAAATCTCCTCAAGATCCTGTCGCGAATTGTACATGATCTTGATAGAATCCTGCCGCGATCCCATCATACTCTTGAGACACAATTCGAACGGGATCACAGAAGGAACTTGATCAAGAACTGGATTACAATTATAAGATCGCGATTTTGCCAAGATCAGCATTTTTTCGTTACACAGGAAAAAATAGCGTTCGCGGTCAGATCTCAGCAAGAATAGAACAGGAATACCACCAGGGTAATTCCCAAAATCGATGTCGATTTGCTACATTATTGGAAATTCAATTTTCTATAATCTGGAAAATCCGTCAGGATTTTATATATGGACCTGTTGAAAATCGCCAAGCATTTTCTACAAATAATTCCCGACTTTACAGTGTAGATCCGTAAAAAGTAATCCTAAAGAAACCTGACATTTAATTTTCTATTCGACGATCGTCTTTTCTTCTCTGCCAGTTTCATCAAGATCTGTGATAGTATGAACTGTTAGTTTATTGCACAATTGTATTTGTTGGGGCGCTGCCGTTATAATGTGTAGCTACTATACTGCTGTTGGTTCAAATTTTAGGAGAGTTGACTCCGCTTGGAATCATAGGATACATGAATAATTTCTGAGCAATGCTTGTTTTAGCTTTCGCACAGTGACAAGAGGATGGTGATCCGCAGAAACAGCGAGCTGATATAGTTAAGAAATAATGAGATATTCAAACATTTTATTCGCTAGATAGTACAATTTTGACAATAAAAACAGCACACAGCACAAACTATGCCGCATACATCCCGGTTGGTTGTGTCCAGAGTGTTATAAAAGCAAAGAAGGTATTTCGTTGGTTATAGTAAGCGAACGGTTGTTTTCACTAATGATATGCTATTTCGCCTGTATAATTTGGCAATATTGTGAAAATACGTCTTGATAAATTAATTCAAGTTTAAAAATACAAAAGTTAAAACTGCGAAGTCAATTTATCACACTCAGTTGTGTATTAACTCATCCATTGAACAAAGAAATTAATTATCCTGTGCTTATTGGACTTACTTTCTATTAAAACTAGAGCAAGAATAATTCTGTGAAAATAGAGGGCAAACAGGCAAGTGTTTTGTTATTATAAGCATCTAAACATTTTTTGAAACAGCATATACTATAGTTTTCGCTTGGCTGTGTTGTTATTTCAAATAAAATCGTATGAGATTCACATCAAAAACGTTTGTTTCTACTACGTGGTCGAAATGATGTAATGATAGAACAATTTCGCAATCTGTCACTATTACCCTTTATATCGATATAATGTTGGTGTTATAACACGTATTAGTAGAGATTCTTTTAAAAAAAGACGGTATTTATGTTGTTGAGATAATAGAATACGAAAATCTGTTAGCGTCGTTATGGGTCCCCTAGACTTGTAATGTTTCCTAAACGCTGATTTTGCGCTAACTTTTGGATATTTTGGGTCCGAAGCAGAATGTGTTTTCAGAAGATCTAAAAAATTAGTAGAAGAGGCATCATGGACCCGTGCTATAACTTTTGTACGGATTCTGGAGGGGTACGAAAAGGAAGTTATTTGTCTTGGATGAATAGGATACGGAATGTATTTGAATACCGTTCTAAGTCGCACGTGCCAATCCTCGTGCTCTATAAGTTGACTATGGGCAGTACCAAGGGGGAAAACCTCACTTTAAGTGTCTTTAAGTGTGTGCACCTCAGAGTTAAGTATCACTTAAGTGATTAAGTGTCATTTCAAATTCCGCATCTTCTTGGAATCTATCTATATTTTGAGTAAATAAAATACTGTATTGTAAGCTACAAAAACACTTACAAAATACTTATCAGAATCTAATGAGAATCCAATAAGCTTCCCGCAAGAAATTCGTATAAAACAGATAAGAATTACATTTCTGCATCACTTCCTTATGAAACTCTTACAACTTTCTTATAAGACTCTTATACTTCCTTATTGAATCCTTGGGACTCTCCTGCAGAATCTTATTTAAGAAACCGGTAAGAATTTTATCAGATTCTTGTCAGATTTATTAAAACTTTCGTCTAGGGCGGTCGTAGCATTTTAAAAATAAACACGCAAGGATAAATACGTTCGGTTAAATGGTATTTCAAGTGATTACGAAATATGCGCCCAAACGTGCTTTTGTTATTTTTAACAAAAACCAGTTTGGACGCGTTTCTTCACAATAGTCAATACCCAGAACATCAACAATGGGGGATGAGACGCACTTCAAAAATATAAAACACCTGTAGATGTGTTTTTTAGGACAATATTTTGAAAAATTTACTCATGCTTTTCTCGAAAATACGTGCTCAAACGCGTGCACATGTTTTAGCGAAAATACTTCAGGAGCAGAATTAACTGAAGAAAAGAAACACTGGAAGAAAGCGTACGATACAACGATTTACAAATAAAGAATATGCATCGTCATCAATGGAAGTCTGGGCTGTATAGTTCACAATGGTTGTTCGTGACAAGCTTCAAAAGTCAGAAGAATTTCTGAAGGGCTGACGAAGGATTTATTATTTAGTTGCATGGCCTATGAGTTGCCCAGCAAGTGTCGTTAATGCTACTGGCAATGATATAGTGCTTGTCACTTTATCGATGACGGTTTTAACAGTCGGTGTTGCATAGTGTTTATTATTTCCACCTTCTTTCAACGATTTATAGATTTCTAGCTCTTTCTTGTTCAAATGAAATCGCGCTGCACCATAGCCAAGATCGTCGAGAATCTCAAAGGCTTGATACCCAACGTTTGTGAGAAGTGAAATTTGATTTTTATACAAATCAATCAATTTCTCATCGTTGCTGTTACCTTGAGCTGTTTTGAGAATAATAAGTTGCCGTAGTAAATTGACATTCAAAGCAGGAATTGTTTCGCCATTGTTATTCGTATCCGAATGGGAATTGACAGGTACTATATAAGACGAATTGGCACGACATTCAATGGCACGATACTTTTGCTCAGAAGCAACTAAAGTGGACTGTTGTTGGGACGGAATCTCTTTGGATCGACTGCAGAATATCGAAGATTGTTTCGGTATGACTTCAACTGTAGTGATGGGAGAGGTAATTTGAACAGGATAGATGCCCTGCGCTTCACCACCGAGAATTTGAACAGCTTCCTCCACAATACCTACTTGTTCTCGGTTAGGTAAGAACGGCCATCGTGTAAGAACGATGAACAGAACAACACCATGTTTTTCCAGTTCGTTAAACATGTACCGGACAACTGACAAATTTCCCAAAGCCCCGGGTGATCGACAAAATAAGGCTGCACGTGGCATGATACGACGCACGTAGAATTTGTCATGCAAAAATGCTTTTGCATCAGATTCCTGCCACTGTTCAATACCTTTACAAAAAAGATGCTAACATCAGAAAAAATGATTAGCGTTTACGAGAAAAAATTCTACCTGGAGTGTCCCACCAGCAAACACCAAACTGATCGACATATCGTTCCGACATTGTTGTGCAGGCATTTAAGCCTAAACTGGTCTGTATATTTGCATCACCTGAGAGCGCTTTGATCAAAGCTGATTTTCCAACTCTTGCCGGTCCAAAGACCAAAATTTCAAATTCAGCTGAAATCTTCTGAATTGCTTTAGCATCAGCGATTGCAGTACTATCATAATCACGTCTACGAATTTCCAATAACTTTTGCTTCAAATAATTTAAAGATTCGGAGTTTTCTGTAGAAGGCTCGTCTTCTCGAGCGACTAATTGTGGAATACGTTTATTCATTATTTATCATATACTTCTTGACTTCTTCTGCACTTTCTTTGTTGTTCTCCTCTCAGGTTACTATTACCACGTTTTTTATTCTCAATCAAAAAACATTTTTATATATGCAATACGAAACAGAATGCATAAAATAAGAACAAAGAGAATTTATAAAAAGAAAGTCTCTCTATGTTTGATTAGTAGTTAATACATTCTGTGAATGAGAAATATATAAATAGAAGAACAACTTTTTTTTCTCGGGTTACATGTTTTATGCGTTTTGTTTCTTATTGCAAATTTCAGAATGTCTTTTGTGATGTAATAAGGCATAAGGCTACATCTTTACAATGAATGAACTTAATTCAAAGTACGATCGAATGAATTTTACAATGAGAATATTTCTCGCTCTGAATTGATATTCTAAACAGGTTTAAAATAAATGAGCTTTAACTTGCTTTAATATCAGCGCTTATAAGAGAAATTGTAAAGCTCTTATTCGTTGAGAGCAGACACAGTCTTACAATATCGTCTTTAAGTACGAAGAGACGCACTGTGAAACTTTCTTTTAGAAGTAAACCAACCTCTGCGCTACCTTAGCGAAAGTAAATCTAGTTTGATCTGAGGTACCAAGAAATATGCTCAGAAATACTGCTATTAACACCATATGACTTGGATTATGACATATATCTGCTCGGTACAATTAGGATGGCGGCATCCCACAAAAGGTACTATTGAATCTTCTCACAGTGTAAAGAATACTTGCCTCCATTGTTTTCGGAGAACCGATAAGTATTCACAGAGTTGTAAATTAATTAAGACAAAATTTTAGCAAAAAATTTAATTGCTGGGCCTAGTTTTAAAAACTAACTGTTTGATCAAAACTAATTATACAAACGTGATTCTAGTGTACTTTGATCGAGAATCATTTTTAGTTATGATCGCATTTAAGGTACTGCAGAAAAATCTATGCTGAAATATATCATTAATTAATCCTAATTAACGGCGATTACGGACAGCTCAGCGATTTACATTTTTATTTTCAAATCAACAGTTCTTTGAAAATAAGCACACGATACATCATTCGAAATTCGAATTAGATTTTCAAGCGCTATAAAACTGTATATTGGATTTTCAAAAGAATAGGATTTTGACCGAGTTATGAATTTTTTAATGTTTGATGAACATAGCTTAAAATGGGTTATTTCATCTAGTACAAGTTTTTAATCCGTTCTTGCACTTTCTTCTGAAAATTAACATTGCCACGAGATTCAACGTGGTCGATACCTATGTTTTCGTTATTTCACAAGGTCTTAGAATGAAGAATAAAGTAGTCCCGGGCTTCGGACAAAAATGTCAAAACCTCCCGAACCAAACAAAGTGAAACATTTATTTAGATCCTGTTTTGCAGAAGACACTTTGAACTATCTATCCATGGAAAAAATCGATTGCTTGCTATGTAAAACTTTTGACTTAGAAACTAGTTTTCTAATGATCCTCTGGAAAACCAGTTTTAGAAATCTGTTCAGAAAAGGTTTCAGCTTAGGAAAATATAGATTAAACTGTTCTCTTCCGAATGACGAAAATAACAAGTCTCTATCTTTTATCGTCTTTGAGTTATTTAAAAAACAACCACCGGTCTTATATTTTGCCATGAATACTAATATATTTTAGAAGCTTGTCACTCAACAAAACACGATGAAGAAACGTTTTTGCTCACAAACCTCATCCTTACGTGCCAAATGCGGTACTGAGAGTAATACGTAAAATGTATTTTTTTAAGGCGCCTTTAATGCGCTTTTTTGGAAAGTCGAATTTCACGAAAAAACAAAATTTTTATTAACCGAACTTCATTCAAAGCTGGTAATAGTTTGAGCATATGGGCAGTTCGATCCGTTGATCGATCGGAGTCAGTCTTATCATTAGAAGACGCTTCTTTAATGGACAGTGAACTTTTTTAAAAGCTTCTTAAATTTCCGTAAACTTCTAAAAGTTAAAAGAAAATGGAAAGTAGATGTCTGCGTGGTTCAAACATGTCATGGTATATGTAAGTCAACATAGGTAACAAAGTGATGTGAAAAACCAGGAGGGGGATCCGATGCTCATTAAAAAAAAGATTTTAAAAAATAAAAGAAGATACTTTGTTTTTCAAAGCGTTTTCTGAAAACTCTCTAAAATAAGAGACCCTCCCTCATTAATAAGAGCAGACACTCAGATTAAGAAGATCAAGTAAAATATAAAATTGAAGATTTGCAGCAATTTTTTGGAATTTCTAGTGCATTCCGAAGTTTTTCATTTTTTGTAACTACCGCTCAAAATCGGTTATTTCATTTGATATGGATTTTCAATAGAAACAGACATTGTCTCAAGACTCGGTGTGATGGATAAGGTATGTTTTTATCCGTTCTTGACACGAGTTGCCTAGTTCGAATTCGAATGTAATTCACAATACAAGAGTCTAAGCTTAGTTCGAAAATAAGCGCTGAAAAAAGCAGTCAAGCTAAATAAGAAAAAAAATTTCTTTATCAGATTTGAACTGGTACGAATTCGCATTGCCACACAGGCTTGTCAGTTTCTCTATCCTTCAGTGAGTCTGAATAATGGGAAAACGCTAGAAACTAGGTCTACCCAGGCCTGTTAGTGGATAATATCACTCAACGAAGAGATAAGAGGGGCCACAGTAATAAATAAGAAAAATCGGGGATCGTGATTCCATTGAACAACACAACTGATCGTTTGGTTGCCATGCTAGGCATATCACGTCGACAGGTGTTTAGGCTCAGAAAACGAATGTCAGAGCAGTTGGAGATGGATGTTAGCTCATTTCGACCACGACGCACTTCATCAGCGAGCTCCGGCTCTTCTCTTACAACTCAAATCAGCTTCACAATGCCAAAGTCTCCTCAGAAAAAAAGGCACGTCGGACGAAAAAGTATTGTATTAAATGACTCTCAGCAGGATTTCATCAGGTATGTGCTTAGGTTTTCATTTGAGAAACGATAGCGAACTTTCGGTTTGTTTCGAACAGATATCATTTTCATCTCTGTCTGGCAGAGAAGATTTACCCGACCACAGAACGCCTGTTAGAAAGAATTTTACAGGTTGATCCAGATTTTCCGGTAAAGTCA
>CAJNOQ010006024.1:0-14272 GCA_905250885.1 Didymodactylos carnosus
GTCCTCCTAGAGATCTACCAGAGTTTTTCATGAAATTTTGGCAACCGCCTATGTTTGTTCAGCTTTTTGTTTCAAACGCTCTCGGTATCTTCGACTTCTTTCGGCGACACTCAGAGGTATGAACACTCGTGAAAGATAATATCTAGAATAGTTATCTGACTATAAATCATGGCGGGAGTCCGGAAACAAGCAAGAAAAGGCGAGATTTGTTGTGCGCAATGAAGAGAAACAATTTAAACTGCATCTAGTTAATTCAGGACAACTTAAAAAGACGAAAAATGAGAAAAGAAAGAAGTTCATCTTTTCGTAAAAACAAACTTGGTCGATGATGTGTGATTCCGCCACGCTGTTTAACTTTAACAACAAATATTTGAGTTAAAACAAATTCGTGAATTAGATAGAGCGCGAAAAACTGTCACTAGAAAGGTGACTTGATCTTCCTCAAAGATCACAGGTGTGACAAAAATAAAACTGCAGATAAATTTCGTGGCGGAATCACGCGTTCAAAATACCACGTTTACAAATTCAGATGACTCAGTCATCTGAGCACAGAAATTAATTTCTTTTACGTGAAAAATAAGTTCATCTATTCTACTTTCGACCCGAGTCACAGATGGAGGAAAGAAACAACTAACTGTCAACCCGAACAAAAAAATGAAAAAGCTCATGTGCGCTGTTCTTTTATGGTTCAAGGCGCCATCTGTTTAGAAGCCTTTTTCTCTAAAAAATGAACGCAAAACGAAGATAAAAGAATGCACTTTTATACATTATTGACTATCCTCTACAACATAGTCGTACTAGTTTTAGCCGCATTTGCACCTTAACTTTGACATAAAAGTCTACCATTACGTGGACTAGCTGAGTAACAATTAACAATATATAAACACAAGTCGTAGACTGGTGCAAACTGATTACCTCGCGTAGTATAACCCTACAAAAAATTTGGATAAAATAGTTTTGCGCATATTTGAAAACACGTTCTACTCATCAAGATTAAATATCGTAACATAATGTAAACATTTTCTACTATTGTCTCTATTTTACGTTTGACTTCTTTCACTTTGATTTGAATTTAGTTTCGAACTTGTTAAAATTTATCCTAATTGCATATAAGCACTATTCCGAGCACTATCGGGCGTTTCTGTGATTGTTATATGTCAATAAAGTATACTTACCTGGTAAGTCAAATTTTAAAAGTATGATATCTAAGTTAACGAGTAATTGATTTGTCTTGTGAATTTGTCTCCTTCTTTTCCTCATTTTTGGTAAGACTTAGTCATCATACGTTGCTTCTTATCTTTGATACAAACACAGTACCGTCTGTTCTTATAGGAATCATTATAATATAGCCTGGATCTTTACAGTAAAGACTTTACCACATACAAATATTTTTGTGATCAATAGACACTTCTTATCATTGCATGCTGAGTCATCAGTAGTCCTCTACGTAGTATATATATATATATTATCCCCTTTCCTAGATCTCTTTTACCTCTCTTCTTGTCTTTATCTATCGTGTAGACATGAGCGGGATTGGAAGTAAAAGAAATTTTTACCAGGACCGAAGAAAACTTTTTATCGATACCAAGAATTTTTTTTGACAAAATCTCATCAAACAGCTAAAATTTTGAAGGGAAGTAATAAAACAAACTAACAGAAAGGATAAATATGCAAATGTATTCTCCTTCAATGTTTCTAGTTGTTGATTTTAACTAAAAAAGAAAAATGTACACCAAAGAACAGAAACCATTTTCGTTCAACAACGATTACAAACTTGTAAGTGAAGTTTAGTCGCTGTTCAAAATACGTTTGAGCTACCGCGTCTTCCATCAATATGTTACGGGAAACAGCCACATACGTTGAACAGTATGAAATAAACAAGTGATAATTCGAACAAGAGCTGAAATACTAAGACCATTTAAATTCGTTATTTCTTACAAAAAATAGAGTAAATTATGTTATTCTGACATAGTTTAGATCGATTTTGACCATGTTTATGAATTTCTAATTTTGGTCTATTAATCAGTTGTGCTCCGAATTGTTTTCATCATTCAGGGGCGCTGACTTTGTTGTATTCAACCGATATTTATATTACTGCAACTTTGAATGAAGCATGTACCGAGTTTTTTTCTGAACCTACAGCATATTGTTCTGAATTTATATAACTTACTTTATTATAGACCGATATGCCAGCTGCGTTATCGACACACAAAGCGACTGTTGGAGTTGAAGATTTCAAACAATATGAGAAATTTATAAAAGATTATGGTTAAGAAGACAGTAAAATTGACTTATAGAGTACTATGCGGTAAAAAGAGTCAATCCATTCAAATACATGGAGATTTTTTAAAAGAATTCTACTCATTCATGATTGGCACTAGTGTATCAAAATTATATCATTGTGAAGCTCTACTCTTCCTCTACCGAACCATATGATTTTGATTTCCATATCTGTTACCTTCACTACGCCAATCACTACAGTAAAACATGTGTTTGTTTCTTTGGAGTAAAAAGAGCCAATCAGTTCAGATACATGGAGGTTCTAAAGAAGAATTTGTACAGACTTCTCAAAACCGATTTTAATACTACTGTGAGTGTAAAAGTTGTTAATGATACCGTCGTCTTTAACATATGCGGAAACTGGCACTTAATTCATAAAACGAAAGAAATCTTATGATATCCTAAATATGTCTATAACTTTTACTGTGTTTTACTGAAAGTCAAATGCATCATTTTAATTGACCACAAATGAACTGAATGATCTTATGAGCTCTTGTTATGCAAGTTTTGATTCTGAATCGAATGAGAAAAAGAGGACACTTATATCAAGGAAAATAGACGAGATATTTTCGATATTTCTATTACGAGCACTGTTTTCAAACATATTTCTTTGGCAAAAAACTATAATAATTGAATTCTGAACATTGCTCAAGGTATGTTTGGCTTCGCCCAGTATTTATGATATGTCAGAAAACTATTATCCAGCTTGGATTCATCAATTAGTTCTTTAAACTAGTAAGTGCTTATATAAAGTCTTGTTCTGAGCCATTTTTTTACCTGAACCCACAAAAATGCCTCAAACATACGTTAAGCACAGCAAGAGATAAATATTTCGAAGACGAAATTCAAAAAGCAATTGATAATATCAAGCAAGATATATCTGTTCGAGAAGCATCACGTGCTTTTAATATTTCATATTTTACACGTCAACGTCAATGAACTAATGAAGTATGAATTTTAGTAGAGACATGAGCATCGCGACGAATGCTCTCCGAAAAGTGCCGTCTGTATAAAATGTGTTTTTTCTTAGTATGTTCTTTCAGTAGTCCCTCAAACCCAGCCGCATTAGGGTCTCTGGAAAAGATGGTTCGATCGAGCTGAAACTTTTATCCGGATACTTTAGACCTTATATCAGGTACGTTTTTATTAAGCATTTTTAATTTTAACTTTCAACATGAGACGGTTTTTAAAACAAAAAATCGATTTTTTATATGAGATTTTTAGTATTTTTCGAACAGCTCAAGAAGGAAAGCATATTTTTCCAAAAGAAAACAAACAAACCTGATATAGGACCTGAAGTATCTGCAGTCAAGATTTCAACTCGATCAACCATTTTTTAGACGTACTGTGGCCGAATGAAAACAAGAGTTTTCTAGAAAACCCATAGAAGGGCATGTTAGAAAATTCTGAGCAAAAATATTTCGATTTTCTTTGTTGATGTTCTCTCTTTGGTACAAATTTCAGCCCGATCGGGCATCAGCTTCCCGGTTTTCAAGAAGGTCAAAGAAGAGAGAGCAGGATACCCTTAAGTCCAGCCTTCGATTATCGTTTCTCGAATGATCGTCGGCGAAAAGTCAAAGCAATTCTTAAATTTTATTTTAATTATAAAACATATTTAACAGGACTTGATGTTTATAATAAAATTATTAGCAGCAGCAATCAAAATGACCCATTGTCACCAGAGATTGAACGAGTCCCAGCTCTCAAGCTTGACTTTTGGCCACATGACGTGGAATAGAACAGAACCGTCCTTTATTATAAGACAGAATTAAATCCGTCTATATGCATCTTATACCAAAATGGTCTGGAAAAGCGGCCGAAAAGTATAAAAATATAGATTGAAAAACAATCAGCTAAACAACGTTCACCTATCGAATAAATTTTAAACCGGGTAGCTAGAGGCATATTTTACAAGTATTTGCATAAAAGAGCAATACCAACACAACACCGTCATCCAACGAAAAATATTTGACATCTTATTTTGTAACAACTATTCTATGGATGTGTGAAACTATGAATTTAGATAATATTTATACTCCAGTAATTATGTATGTTCGTGAAACAGAACAAAGATTAACTAAATGATGGATCCATTATGTCTGTTCAAAACTAAATTCTAGAACTTGTTCCCAGTGATTTATAAAAGATTTAAATCTGGTCGATGGATATTCTGATGAATATCTTGCCCGATTATATGTTATTCTTCAGAACAATGTTAATCTCAAAGATAGTACATACTTCAAAATCGTATTCTTTTGTGTGGTAATTACATAGAGATTCTTCTATACACTTTGCTTTTCACATAAAAGAACTTTTGTGTTAAAGACCACGCATTTTAAACATTGTTTTTCACTGATCCCAAAACGTCGGAGAAAATATACCAGAAAGGAAATGCTATATTATGTCAGTCTTCGAGGCTTACACGACACTTGCGTTGTCTGTGTATTTTTCTGGAAAATGGAAATTGTGTTTTCGAAAACGTTTTTAAAATAGCTTTTGTTATTACCTCTAGAGTTCTAAAATGCTTATTCGTTGAAAAATATAACTCTATAAACTTATTATATCAAGGCAATCTTAAATAGTTAGTTGTTCACGTTAGCTATTTCTTAACATTTCGATAGAGACGAGCTGAATTTTTGGCTGAGATGAACTGAAAAATGTGTAAAATCGCTTTCTCGATAAAATTCGATCAAAATTAAGTTGAAAGAATAATGAACCAAAATCAAGCAAAAGTGATCAGCAGCAGCTATATTTGAACAGAAAGTGACTAAACAGTGAAAAGCAAAACGTGAAAATAGAAAGAAACTAGAAAGGACTGAATCTATATATAGTCATGTGCTTTATTGTAATATATAGCTGATTTGATTATCGAAAACTTCGATTTTTGAAATAAAAGATCAATGACTATTGTGTGCATACGATTATTATTAGCTTTACCAAATTATATTACAACAAATAATATTGGTACTATTATTCGCCATTATTTCTTGGATTTTTGCAAACACTGTACGTGATATTTATATATATCGGAGATCAGATCAAACATTCAATTGAGTCCAACACTGAACTACTACTAATACCAAAGAGCAGTGTCCGTGAATGTTTTCTTTTAATAAATCGAGAAGAAAACGTGACAAAGAGACATGACGTCCACCGCGCGATACCCAACACTTTAGAGCATGTTTCCATAAGCAAAAGGGTTTTGAAAAAGAATTTGTGAAACCGGTTATCTAGAGGGTATTTGCAAAACCGACTCGTAATTGAAAAAATTAAAATAGAAATTTACTGCGGTTTTTTCATGGGTAGCGGGTCCAAAGTATCTTTTTCAAAATGAGAATTAAAGGATTTCTTAACTTTTCATGGCTTAGGTGCGGCATCAGATTTCCTAGAAGTCTCGGGCTCGATATTTCTGTAGGTAATCCCAAAAATGAATGAAAAAATAGGAATCGATGGAGGCTACGTCAGAATATCAAGATGTGCTCCATTTCATCTAGATTAACGTAGATGATGTACAGCATAACACCCATGGAAAAAAGTCAGTAGATTTCTATTTAATTTTTTCGATTACGAGTCGGTTTTGCAAAGAACTCCTAGACAACGAGAAATGTAGAATTCGTTAGAAAAAGCATTATATTACCGACAGTTCATTTAACACAGTTACATCCTTCGAAATATTTTTCCAAAGTATGGTATAGATTTTCTGAGGTCACAAGATCTTCCTGTCAAGGGTCTGTGAATCGCAGAAGAAAGTTAGTTTTAGATTATAGTGTAGATAAAATGAAGAATACGTTGATATTGAGAAGTAGTTTAAAGCAATTTAGGCTGGAATGCGAATGTTTTTATTTCTACTGGAAATCATTTTGATATAAGAGGCGATATCGACATTATCGTTTTTTGAGGGAAATCCTCAAAGGCATCGGCCGATTTTGACAATGCGTATGGCACGGTATTTTATAGTTGATATTTAGTGAAATAATTAGACACATCGTTTTACTACAGGAGAAGTATTCTTGCATTCGTTAAAGTAAAAGTTTTGGGACGAAAACACAGTGTAGCGATTTCGCGTTCATCGCACTATTCGTTACTTGGTTTAAATAGTGTATAGTTGTCACTCTTATGATAAAACGTTGAGGTTGTCTACAATTAGTAGCCATTCATTCAGTGGCTCGTCTAGAAATTTTCATGGGAGTTCCGATTTTAGAGAAAAATGACCGATGTTTCCAATTATTTTGCTTTTAAAAGTAAAACTCATTTTTCAACTAGAAGTGGTCCTATCGGTTGAAATATCAAGAAACTAGTGAACATGTTATCGGCACAGTTCAAATTGCTGTACACGTGAGGTCATGCATAATTTGAGTTCGCTGCGAACTCATTCTTTGTCATTTTTATGTATCTGTGATACCTAAGATATCTAGGGTATCTTAGGCATCTATAGCCACCCTCCCTCCTTTCATCTTATACATATACTTTTGGTATATATATAGCATACAAGTTCGCTGCGAACTGATAAAAAGATTACTATATTTTAGTTCGTAACGAACTTAAATTGTGCATAGTACGATACAAGTCGTTACAGAAATTTTAAGTGGGTCATAGCTTTTTCTAGCTTTATGTAATCTACATGTCATGCTCAATTATTCATAAACTGCTTGCATGAATAGCCTGCGGATAGCTCTGAATTCCATCTCGTCTCTCCATGTGCGCGGGACAGAGAAAAGTCTGAATTTATATGGGGTTTCTTTCTGCTGTTGCATTTAAAACTGACTATAGAAAACTAACTCAATATATTCGCAACTAAAAGTGGGAGATGGATGCATCAAAAACAGAAAGTAAGATGCACCGATACTTGTATTACACTAAAATAAATTTCAAGAGTAAAGGTGCTGAATTAGCCTATTTTATGGCATAGAAATGATTTATTATAGCTAGGTAAATGAAAATGAGTGAAAAAGCAGCAGCAAAAGAAAAGATGTGGATATTAGGCGCGAGTATACACTGATGTGAAAGCGGCGTCAAAGTAATGCCACTTAAAAACATGAATAAAGCTACCTTTCTTATCTAAACTTTCCTGTTCCAAATTTTATACTAAGTTAAACTAGAATTAATTCAAGGATTTTGATATAAACATACGAGTCTTGAGCCTGTCAAGAGTGCAAACCTTCTATCGTATCTGTTGTTCTTGCTCTAATGACGTTATTGTATTTGCAAAACGATGAAAATTATTTTTATCAAACAAGCAAACATAACGTTGAATGGTAGAATAAAAAAGAGAGGTGAAATATTATGGGAGAAAAATTCGTCGACTTTGTCCATTTCTTGAAACTTAAAAAACTGCGCAGATGGGTTGGTGATAGTGAGAGTGAAAAGATACGAACTCTGTACGTACCTTGACTCTGTTATATCCCCTCTCTAGAAAAAGCAATGTATTTCTCTTATCTTCAGTTATGTCAACAGAAAACTTCTAACAGAATACGTTCTTCTTCTTGCTTCATGTGTTCGTAAAGAATTTCTCTTCATAAAGGTATACGTTGCACTGATTGTTGTGAGTAAATATCAATCTAAACAAGTAAAACTAGAACTTTTGAGGGAAGCACGTAAGCATCACAAAAGCAAAGGTTGTTTGTCTTGGTTAGATCACACGAGATGCAACTGTCATTTACCATCAGCATCTGCTTTGACATTCACGAAAGCTCTTTCTTCTAGCGTCGATGGTGTCAAGCAACCCACAACCCACAAAATGGACAAACACAAACATTGAACAGCAAAATCACAAACAAGGACAGAATCTAGAAACATTTGTTCTCTTATGGCTCGATCAGAATGTGAATAAAAGCAAAGACAGTTTAGAAACACAAACACAATTGCGACGATCCATCAACTGTTTACTGACATTTGAAAGTGGAAATGAATGTGAAGAACATATTGGAGAAAGCAAAGATGAAAAGATTGTTCTAATCGTGTCTGGCCGATTAGGCAGAGAGATTGTCCCGAGTGTTCACGATTTACCCCAGTTAAGCGCCATTTACGTCTACTGCATGGACAAAATAACGAATGAAAGATGGGCAAAATCTTATAACAAGGTAAAAGAAGTTTTCTTCAGAACACCAAACACTTGAAGAGAGAAGCAAACGTTCTCTTCCATTTCTTCAACTTCTCTGGCTCGTGTTCGTGAGCCAAGTGAGCAGATGTGTGGTACTGCTATTAAAGCTATCCATTTCTCTTCCGAGGTGGTTCTGTGATGGATCGTTCTTTTCGTTGGTTTCAACCTCTTAGACTAGCAGAAACAAAAGTTAGTGATCTTCAGAACCCAGAAGGTTGTCCAAGGAAGAAATCGTTCGCTTCGGCACTCCGCGGAGTACGTGGGCAGTCTGGTATGCCATCGGCGTCCGAAGTGTCATCGGAATAAATGGTGTAAATTCTTCGATGTTTGAAAAGTAAGCACAATTGTAATGAATCATTCTTGGCAGACATGACATTCAGACATAGTGTGTAGTCAAAAAAATGTGACTGAATGTTTGTACTACTTCTTTCTTGTAGGCCAAGGTTTCACTTATGTGTTGTTCTTCAAGAAGAAAAAAGATTTTTTGTCTTCTATTGTTCTTTCTAACTGCGTGTTGGATGTAAACTTCGAAGATAGCTAAATTTCACTTTTGAAAAAGCGCTCGTACTGTGAATAACTATTTTTAACCCAACGTGCGTAAAATGACTCCTTCCAAAATTTATGTTGATATAAATATTCTTCCTATTAATGTTACAACATATAATAATCAAAAGTTTTATGATGTGGTTAGTGATTAGGTTGGCGAAGATATTGCCGATTTGTTGAAAATTCAAGCAATACACAGTATTCTACCATTGTTAAATATAGACGATGTTTCTGATGTATTAAATATCGATTGTCAAAAAAGCACCGATATAAGAAGTCGAATTACATTTAAATTAGATAATAATACATTCATTGTTAAAGGTTTAGTTAAAAGTCTTTGAACTTCTGCCTTCGTAGTTATTAATAAATATAACTAAACGTTTTGATATGTTAACATATCATCCGCAGTAGTTAGAAACGAATTATTTTATAGATCCACAATCTAAAATTATAATAACTTTTCCAAAATTTGAAAAACAATGTTAACATGATTTTTTAGTTTATATTTATTTATAAATACGAAGGGGAAGGAAAGTTCAGAGACTTTTAACTAAATTATTAACTTCGTAAACAATTATAGCATTAATTATGATTGTTAAAGGTGGTATACGTAGTAGTGTACAATATTTAATATAATTCTGTCGAAAGTACTTAGATGAACATCTGAAACAATTAAATCCAAAAGGTTCACGTTCATCAGTTGTTCAAGAAATATCATCATCAACATCACCACCGATAATAAGAAATAATACCACAAATACTAATACAACAGCATCTGTACCAACCGTCATCATCATCACGAACAACAGCGTCAACAGAAGTTGCTCATCGTAAATTTATTGTTAAAACATTAAATTTATGGTATAAAAGAAATAAACATTTATTAAAAGTAGATGATCCCCAAGTAAATTGCAAAAAAGCTCATGTATTACCGCTAACAAATATTAAAGGTGTGTATGAAGCTAAGATATATTTAGCTGTCTAATATCATTGAAATTATACAAAAATTGTCAGTTTCATCAGTTAACAAATTATTATAATCATATTCAAAGTAAATCATGTGTAATGATAAAGAAAAGCATTTAGAAGAGAATAGGAAACAAAGTTCAACCTCAGTATTAACATCGATAACAACAGCTGCATCAAATGGTAATATTAGTGATAATCTTGATGAGGGTGATGACGATAATAGTATTGCACCACAACCACCACCAACAGCACCATCGCAAAAGAGAAAATTTAGATCAAATTCAACAAAATTTAAATTTTGAAAAAAGGTCGTAATTCATAAACAATGTCTCTATTTCATTGTTTATTCCCACAGCTGTTATTCTTGAAGTCTGTTTTTATCTAAAATTTGATATACTCGGTCACGTTTGATTTCGATTTGTACATTTGCTATTTCATAGCTTAGCTGGAAACACTTAAAACAGAGAATGTAAACCGTGAACTGTTCACTTTAAAATCAATAAAAGATTAGACTTTCGTTTAAAGAGACATCCTTTAGATAAACATAAAAGTTTAAATGACCATGTGGAATTATTATGATACGTCTACTCTGCCAAATGATGTTCTGTTGTACTCCAATGAAAAATTTTATAATTTAGTTTATGAATTAGCCGGTGAAGATGTTTTAAAGATACAATCCATACATCCTGTTCCACCATTATTACGTACAGAAAGTGTATTTGAATTATTTCATTATGATTGTATTCAGATAAATTTTATTAATTTAAAACGAAACTCATGTTATGAGTAAGCAAATAAAACATTTAGTATTGCAATTAGTATTAAGAATGGATTAGAATATTTGATGAATATATTGAAACATAAAAATCAACAACGAACAGAAAGTAATACAAACAACAATAATGATAATAATAAACAAACAATTGATTTGATTGATAGATATCCATTATTAAAATCACTAATATACTATTATCAAATACTCGATAATAACACACATAATAATATAAAGAATAATATGTGTGAGATTTTACCAGATTTAATAGATATCAAATAATTTGCAATGTCAGCAGTGTTTAGCAAAAGGTGTTTGTGTTTTACACTTTTCAACAGGTACGATTGTCCTTATGGGTGTTGGTATTGTTTATTTGTTAAACCTGCTAGAGTTTATCAGTTTCTCTCGATTTGTTTAAATATGAAGTGTTGTATGTCTCCGTCAATTTTTTAGATTGTGACTGAAAGTATCTCCGTTCAGCGAGATTAGTCTGTGCTATTTCTGCTGATTCGCCACATGTTAAAAAATATCAAATAATCAAAGAATTTACAATTAATATACCAGAATCTTGGATACTTATATCCAATACATCTTTGCATTAGATTACGTAATCGATTGTTATCAAATAAAACAGAAATGAGAATAGGTAGTCAAATAATTGAATTAAAACATTAAGAACAAATAATTAATAATAATTCAAAAGTCTGACATTGTTTTGTTCAATCAGATTTGTATCGTAAGGGCAGACGATATTTCAATTCTTATGTTAAAAGTTCATCTCAAAATATATTGGATATATTAGATATAGATCCAAAAGCTCAATCAGCCTTCGTTTATTTACAATTATTCAATTATATGTTTAAAGCCTATGTTGATAATAATCGAAATATTTTGAATCGATTATATTATGCATGGATTGTAATATTTGTTTACAGATTTTGGTGGCTTTGGTTGAAATTGTATTTGATAAAAGAAAAGTTATCCAGATCGAAAAAGTATGAATATTTTATTACAAAAGCTGCTCAATATTCTATCGAATTAAATAGTTTTTTGTTTATTGTTTATTATTTTAATAGTGTTAGGCCATAAACCGCTAAATTATACATTAAATAATATACACTTGTTCAATTCACAAGGTTGTGAAACGACATTTCGTAATTCGAGAGCAATGAGTGCTATGTGTTGAACAATGGTGAGTTTTACAGTTAATGTTTTTTATATCGTGCTACTCAATTATCAGTTTTAAGTCAAATTAGATCTGATGAGATTTTTTCCTATTCCACATAAATATTCAAAAAAACCATTTAATTTGACAAACGATAATAATTTTTCTAATTTAACGTTAAATGATATTGAGATAACAATACGCAATACATTTACAGCAAAAACATTTATTTATTAATTAATTAAAAATGACTAATTTATCAAAAGGAAATTAAGAATAAGGAATTAAGTATTTATAAATATATACAGTACATTTGACGGAGTGTAAATTAAGCCGTCAACTATTTGCTTTAGCTACTTACAATAGGTAAACTGTATGCGCGACGCTGGAAACAAACGACAGATAATATTTTATCCAAGAGTCTGGAAAGAGTTGAATGTTTGTTAAAATGATAAGCATGTAACAAGAAGGTGTCTATTGCTTTTTAGTAGAAGATGACGAACTAATTAAAATATGAAAATATTAGCTCGTGGTCTAATGTACCGTCTGAGTTACGAAGGACTTACGATTGGCAAGCCCTCATGGGACAAAATCAGAAGACCCTCATTAGTTTATCTTTGTAATAGTCCTTTTAATCAACTGATATGTAAAATAAATGCAGCTTTGTGTATTCTGCAAATTCCCATAAAGAAGAATTTATTCCCTGGGTACGCGGCAAAAGAAACAGTCAGTCCGGCCTAAACCGAATGTAAATGGGATTTGTCGAAAGTTTCTTTTTCAGTGAAATCTTAGCTCAGTTACAATCATTTGTTGATATCAGATATACCATCATTAGTTGTCAATTTTTCTACCTATGATGTTTAGAGAGATATGTTTTACGATTTTTTTCTGTTATCAGAGCGTTCCAGACAAAATTACATAATTACCAGTATTTTGATTGATTATTTTTGATCTAATAAAGTATCAAATAAGGTACCAAGGTGTGAAAAGCTTTTTGGTAATGTATATAAGCATTTAAGTCGGTTACCGAAAGACAAACCGCAGAAAGAAACTTCAGTAATAGACAGGATAGCAAACATATCAATTATTAGTTCACTCTCTTCATTTTTTCTCAACAATATGCAGTGAAACTATCTGAAGATTACTATAGCATTAAAGTTTTGTTTTTATAAACACCATATACGATATGTTTGAACTGTAGTGTTCTTTATAAAATCAATTGTGCTCATGGCCGAAATAGAAAGAAAATTACAAATTCGAGACCTTGAGCTGGAGGTGATTCTAAGTTTTTAACCTGATATTTAACTCGCCGCGATCTAATAGTTCGGTGCTATCCGCGGTACTCATCTATAAATCGACAGTCTTCCGATCGTTGGTATATAGATATATCACATAACAAATAACCATGAATTGACATCATCTATATGTAGAACCTGCGTCTTCGTCTAAATACTTTCGCTTGTACTGTCAGGTCAAAAAGTCACATGGACGTAATGGTTCGGTTAAAACAAGATGGTTCGACATTGAACCATTATAAACCGAAGGATCTCTTTTGTCTGAAATGTCGAATGGTTTTCACTCAAAATGGATCAGTCACCTTGATAGAACCTTGCAGGTTCTATCACACTTCAGACAAAGTATGAAAAGGTTTCATCTAAAAGACGTTTATAAAGTATTTTTCGATTCAAACAACTATGTAGATGCATTGTGACTAATTCTTTCTAACTCTTCTGAGAGGCTAATGATCAACAGATAACTGTTTTAAACACATACGACAAAAAGCTTTAATTTCATGCTGTAGAGCAGATTTCTACTGAAGATGCATAAATATACTGGGCGCCCTATGTGGCACTCCACCCAGTGCCTGGGGTGTGACGAAGTGAGCGGAGTGTCACGAGGTATTCTTAATGCGGACTGTGCTCTTTCGCTCTCGAGATTGCCTCGATATTGCATGGCGGCCTTGTCTTTAAAAGATTCCATACAAGTCGGCAAGAAACACTTTGAAAATCTGAAAAAAATCTATTCTGTCTCTACAATCTGGTTGTACATGTGTGAGTTAGCGAAGGCGTGATTAAACGATGGATGCTTCTAAACCAAGAACCGCTTCTTGTCTGGGGGTAGTACCATCTTCTAACCAGAGTTTTACTGAAAATAAACACGAAACAAGTCATGAAACTCCATGGACTACTTAGACTGCTGCACAATTCTCGTATGTTCTGTCGCTTTTCTAGATCAGAGGTGTAATTGTTGAGCTAAACGAGCTCGTCGAGACAATATGCAAAGATCAGGCGAAACGAGACGAAACAGATGATCCGATCTCAATCAGCATTTACGATAGAACACACACAAATCTCAAATCAGACAACAGCTCATTCATGTGGTTTCAGCTGTTTATCGAAGTTCTACTCCGAATGAAACATTCACAAACATCGAAAGATGA
>CAJNOQ010006025.1:0-14268 GCA_905250885.1 Didymodactylos carnosus
TAGATTGGGTGACCAATATTATTGGTTCCAATAGATTGGGTGACCAATATTATTGGATCCGAATATTATTGGATACCCAATAGTATTGTACAATATCTCCAATAACGATTGGTATTGGTACATGCCTGGATTTATCGCGTTTAATCGCACGATTAATCGGCCATTTTTTGGCTTGTTACTTTGGAAACCCAGCAGAAAAATCGCGATTAATCACCATTTTGAGCCAAAATCGCGATTAATCGGTAAAAGTTAGGCGATTTCGTCGACATGGATAGACGTCAACCCTAGTGAAACGTCCAAACTCACGATCTTGGTAAGGGAACATAAGAAGTTAAAGACATTTCAAGAGCCCAAAAACTTGAACTGCTTGCCGTTTTGTACCAAGGTCTTAATAAGATCTTGAGTGGTTGGATCTTGTACCCAAGATCTTGGAACTCTTGATTCATCGCTTTGTTATACACTTTTGTGTAACATGCGCTTGTTTTCCCACTTAGAATAAATTTGAATTTTTTTCCTTCTTGTACATAGTCGTTTAAGGAAGAACCTATGATTATATATGATGAGTGAAGAATACGGCAAAAGTTATTCATGCATATAGATTTATTTAAAAACAAATAAAAAAATAGAAGTATTACTAAATAAAAATAATATACGAACATACTACGACAACTAGCCATGTTAAATCTTTCTGTAGCATCTAGAACGTTGAAAAACAAAATCATTCTTGATTATGTTTAAAACTTGCCTTTGAAGCTAACTTAATAAGTATAGAAACGTTTCTGATGAATTAAACGAATTCAACCTTGACAAAAAAATTGACTTGATAGACTACAGATAATATTCAATACCATTACATTTAACTTGATACATTGTACGCGTTGTTGAAATCTATTCGTTTTAAAATTAAAATTCTTATACTAGTTAAACATTCATTCTTTCTATTATCAGAATTTATTAGAAGTTAAGATACAAAAATTTGAAATAAATTGTAGCGAAGTATCAATCAAAAATTGTGTAGAGAGGTTTCAATTGTTTATATACATATTAGTCTCCTTTAGCAAGGAACAAGCAATCTTCGTCAACAATTAAAAGCACAAGATTCACCGTACAATGGAGTACATTTTTTATGAAATAAGGTAATCTAACAGAAAATTTAGTTCACACAGGTAGAACTACATTATGTTTTTCATTTTATAGTTAGATGAAGGAAAAGGTGTATTAATAAAAGAAGTAAATCGACTCGAAATATTGAACAAAGAATGACAAGAAGAAATAGAACAAGTATGTGTTAAACTATTCATCTCTAATTTGTTGTTGTTATCCACGTAAGCTTCATTTCTAGTTACGACGATCTACTGGTGACCGAAATGATACGTCACAAAACGAAGGATAAAGAAGTTTCATTATTACGCAAATTCATCATTAACCAAATTTTCAAAATACTATTAAAAATATGCAAATTAAATTGGAATTAGCAAAAAGCAAATAATGAGTTCTGAAACCAGCAATCTATTCCTATATTTTAACAAATTTTAGCTAAAACTATTGTAACGTCAATTGAATATCGAAATTCAAAATGAGTAAATGTATTTTTGATCACCAAATTTTCCAGCATGCATTATCACATTTTTATTTCTCAACAAACACAATTGTACAATACAAACATATTCATTGAAATTTTAACCAAATGAACAATATTTATTTATTTATATCTATTTAAAAAATTTAAAGCTGTGCTAACTTCCTTGGGCTAACTTTCTGCTGGGAAAAATCGAGGATTTTTTTTTTGGGGGGGGGGAGGAGGTGTCGTGTCAAGGGCAATGAAGATGTTTATGTTGTACATTATACTTTGTTAAGAAATAAAAATGTGATAATGCATGCTGAAAAATTTGGTGCTCAAAAAAATTGATACCCATTCAAAATAGTAATTCAACAAAACACAAAACGTATGATTTAGAATTAAAGAATATTCAATTACAAGATGAAATTAATATTATCCAACGAGATAAGGATATTTTAACATCCGTTAGTGAAATCGACTTAAACATAGCAAGTTTAACACAAGTTCAAAAAATCTAAACAAACTGAAGGTGTTTTCACATATCGATCAAATAACCCTTTTTTTTTTCAAAAATTTTTCAAAAAGTTACCGTGTGGGACGAAAGACAAAATGATGTCGAAAAATTTTTCTAAAGTAGCCCGATCTAGAAGTTATTGCGTACCACATAATCAACCATGGAGAAGACAAATCCACAATCTGTTTTGACCGAACAAGCTTTTAAAATTTTTCGATCTGGTTATATGATAAAATAATAATTCATATTTTCAAATCATAACTCATTGAGATACCATGATACTTTTTGGATTTTATCTATTAATTACAGTCTTTTTTTGCTGAAATAACTGTTTTTATCAGCTCTTGGACGCGATGCTTTTTACGTACAAAAGTGCAAATATTTTTTCCTATTATTTACATGCAAAAATTCTTTAGTTAGACAATCCATAGGTATTATAAAATTTGAATGTAATACAAAAAGATACTGCCAACCATCAGTTTTATACTTATAGTCAAATTTTTAAGTTGTACAATCTTAAATATTTTGTATGAAAAAATTTGTTCTTTAGCTATCTATATCTGATGTTTTTGATCAATAAAGTGAATTGAGCGGATTAAAAATAGCTTAAAAAAAACAAGAAAAAAAATTAATTTACTAAAAACAGAATTCTATTTGATCTGTTACAAACATCTGTAAATAGCAGCAGGTATCGCAGTTTGTTGTATATTCATTCAGTGTTTTATGAATTCTTAATAGAAGTCAAAAATATATTCAATGAACAAAATGAACTATTCATTTCTTACTACTCAAGCAAAAACAGTTCTTTTTTTGAAGCTAACTTAATCTAGGTGGAAGGTTAAAAGTTGCAGCTAGTTTCTAGCTTAAGCTGGGTGAATATTCTCTCTCACCTAGATTAAGGTAGCTTCAAAAACAAAAAATTGTTTTTTTGTTCGAGTACAGAAGTCTCATTGATATATCTAATAGTAAAAATAAAGTTCTTTTTGTAATTACTATATCATAATTTAGATATGAATGAAATAGCGAGGTTAATCTGAAAGTGTATTTTTTTATGCGGTTATTCACAGTTCATGCATACACATTATTATTTTGAAGGTGTATATATTTTAGCTATTATTATTGTTTGAACTGTAACTTATTCTACGTTTTGATTGTCAGTATATTCACTATTAGCACTATAGTTTAACAAAAAAGTTTACTTAATATCTGTTACATCTGTAGTATATTACTTGTTTTCTCCTAAAAAATAAAAAAAGACTAATTGAGAAGAACTGTTTCGACTATAATCTCCTTTTTATGACATAATATCATTCATATATGCTATTACAAAATCAAAGATTAAGTATGAACAACGTTTTTATAACAATCTTATATTTTGTTCATTGATCTTATTTTTACAATTTTTCATAGATAAGAATAATTTGGTTCCATTTCTCAAATGAAATCAAAGTTATCTCTACTATGTAAAGAAGAGGATGATAATCAACCAGATGTTATTGGTGAGTTTGAAATATTTCAAATATATGATTCATAAAATATTTTACTTATAGATCTAACGACATCATGCGCTTACTGGGGTGCATTTCAATTTCCTGTTCGACCACCAGATACATTCGCTGATAATGAGTCTGTGATATTAAATAAACTTCCAACAATTAAAAGTGAGTAGTTCTTCAGCTGATTTACGAATAATATTCTCTATTATACGTTTATCTTCTTGTAGATATTCCAGGACAATTGGAAGAGGACGCAAGTGGATCCACAAGTGCTTTAAGTGGGACAGAAAAAAACAATAGAAATGAAGGTGCAGTAGAGTGATTTTTGTTTTGTTTTAACATATATGTGCTTATATCATGAATCTCATTATCCAACAGTCTTTTCTAATTTGCATTTAAATAATAAGTCATATGATGTATGAAGAAATTTCACATAGCTGTTTCTTTAACTTGCTGCAGACAGAGATATGTACTCAACTAAGAACAATATATAGACTTTGTTTGAGATGGCCACACAGTGAATAAAAACAAGATCTTGATCAAGATCAGTCCCTGTCTCGCTGAAATGTACAGTTTTGTAGTGGAATGAAACTTGTTTGTGCAACTTATTTCTGTAAACAACTTTCGAATATCAGAAACTGAGTATGAGGCCTACATAGTGTTGTAAACGAATAAACGTACTTATTGAACAAGAATACATTTTACAAGAGCAGAGTTAAAGTACTATGCAAAGAGCTGAGTTAAACTGCAAACAGGAAAAATCAGTTTTTATGTGAATTAGCAATGACTATGTTATTCTTTATGTCTTTATTTTTACTAGCATGTTTTGCAGTAACTACCTTAGTCAGCCATTAATAATGTTGTGACATAATGATGGTGATTAATGCCTATAAGAACATTTAATGGCTATATGTGAACCAATCTCATTACCCAAAACTGATGTTATTTGTTCAATCACACTCGCTTCATAATCATCCTCCAACCTTTGAACTTCTCTAGGTATATTTTGTGCAGTTTGGCTTATTGTAGTTAGATGTCTATAAAGAAAGTTTCTCAATTTAAATCATTAATTAAAACAATTAATTTAATTTGAAAAAATTGAAAAGCCAGTTGAGAACTAATTATGAGTCCAGTTAACGTAGCGAAAACGCTGTATAAAGTTTTATATTAGTGAGATCAATAGAGCACAAAATTCTATATCTTTCTACCTAGAAAAATTAGCTATTGAACATCAGACAATGAGATAGAAATCTCAAAGAAGGAGACATCAAAATCACTAAATAATTGTGTCATAATCAGTTTTAAAAGCCAGTTAAATTTGACTTTTAATATGTTTACTAGTCAATGAAAGTTGAAATTTTGCTCTACATTTCGTTCCATTTCTAGCATTTTTAGTTCTCAGTCGGCAGCTTTTGTTCATTATATTGAATCTTCGTTGTAGTTGAGAATTATAGCGCCATTGGAAAGAAAATACAATAGGATATTAATTTCATTGCGTATTTCTAGTCTTCAGCGTGCGAAAAGTCAAAACATCAAAACTTTGTATGTATTACATACTTGAATGTGATGCCGAACAAGTAGATGAGCAGTTTATTTATAACCATTTTGAAGAACAGCTTTTCAATCTTTATTCTCTTGTAACAACTAGAGTAACTCTAAAAAAATACTTCTTGAGAAAAATTTTCATTTTTACTAAGCTAAGAACCAGTCTATACAAGAGAAACTTTTTTTAGCTGAACGAATAACATAAGGAATACATTGAAAGATTTTTCTAAAAGTCTTTTTCCCTTAAAAAATAGAAAGTCGAAAGCTACGAAGACAAGTGTCATTTGTCTTTTTAGAATCAGTGACATCGACTGTGGGCGTTGTTCTTGATCGTATTCAGAACAAAAGTCATAGAAGACAGTCAAAATACATGATGAAGTTAAATCATGATGACGTTTCTGCTATTCTTCGTCGTAATTCGTTTACAGCAAACGCATCATCTGATTACGACGTGATACCGAACACGAGAACAAAACACAGATATGTTCGATCAAAAACAGCTGATATTCTTATATCTCATGAATCATCAATAAAAAATGTTCAACTTGTGTCACGAAGAAATACACAGAGCGTACAACCTTCAACACAACGGAGAAATGGTAGTAGATGGGTAACACTGAAACACAATTTCTTGCCTGCTAAATCGAAAATGAATCTAACAGAAAATGTCTACGAGACACCGATGGAACAACAATCTTCATCATCATCTCTCGATTCGATCGTAGAAAATAAACAAGGAAAAAAAAACAGTAAAAGTTCAACATTCGAACGACCATGTTCAATATCAATACCCAATTCTTCAACATCTTATCTGTCATCGGTCGATAATCCTTTGAAAAAATCGAATTCTCCATTGGTTAATCGGCAACGAAATACGTTAAATGACGCTACTCTAGAGATAGCAAACGATACTTCTCTAGCCACGAATACCAATCGTCATCGATCACCCTTAAATGAATTACGAAATATTATACGTCGTATAGGATTCAAAAATCATAAAAATAACAAAGATTCTGAAATGATCGATTTTAATGAACAGAAAAAGACGTCTATCAAGAATCATCTACAAAAACAACAAGCAAACGAGACTCACGTACAAATAGCAGATGTAGAACAAATGAGTTTTCCAGTATGAATAACAAAACTCTAATACCCTTATTATGTTTGTATTTTTAGAGAATTATAGTTGAACCGTTGAAGGTTATTTATACTAATCCACAGAATTTTATCAGTTTTTCGCCTGTTCCTCTAGAACACGCGAATATTCAATTAGATTTTGATAAAGTCATTCAACCAGACAAACGTATGATTCAAGATCATAGTAGGTATAGTTTTGATACGAATAATGCTAGAAACCTTTTACGTAAGGAATCGATAACATATGGATCTACAACACCAGATGATATGAGTCAAGATTATCAAAGAAAAGGTTCGTATTTTCTTTTTAAAAAAATATATAATAAAACTATGTTACTCAAGGAAACTCCGATACAGGTGGTTATCGTAAACGTGATGCTCAATTACCTTATGATCATCAACAGTTACGTGTTCATTGGCATGACGAAAATATTCATCATACAACCATGGAACTTGAACAAATAGTCTCTTGTAGTCTCAATTTATCGTCAAATTTGTTCGAATTATCAAACAAAATTTTAAATTATTTACAAAATGAACTTCAATTAAAACTTACCGATTTTTATTGTTATCCAAATTCGTCAATGATATTTCAAAATGAACAAAATTTAGAGATAATTAAATATTCGATTGAGTTACAATGTCGTCAATTTGTTTTACAATCAAATTCATTGGTTAATGGAACAATAGAATCTGTTGACACATGTATTTCAACTTTAATCGATTTATATCGTCGGATAAACAAATATACAAGTATAGTAAATGATAATGAACAATCTGTTCAACTTTTGAAATGTACAATTCAACTTATTGATGTGTTTAAAAGTTGCATTCATTCAGCTAAATTATTAGTACATGGACGATTATATGATGAAAACATAAGAATGTTAATGAGACAAACATCAACATTAGCTCAAGTATTAAATGAACTATTAAAATACTTGAATAATTATAAAAATTATTCAATGGTTAGGTTTTTGTGAGTGTTTTAAAAAAAGAGTAAATTTATTCATGTGGTAGAGTCAATCTTTTTTCGATAAAGACATTTTTTTTTTGTTGCGGAATCAAAGTAAAAATATAAGAAAAAGCTTATGCTGATAAAATTTTTAGATTTTCCAGCAATTTCTTCCTTTACAAACTTTCACTCCTTGTTCTTCCTTGTTCAGAGAAATTCTGGGGAGGAGTTATACAAAAATTGCACGCCAAGTTACTATCAATATAGACCTATTGGCGAAAAATCAATCTACGTGTTTCATACTACGCTGACTATGTCTAATTAAATATTGTTTTACTTCAAATTTTAACCGTTGTATCTTTGTATTTGAGATGTCTTATTTCACCAGTTTCTAAATGTTTGATTGCTTGTCTATGTTCGATAGATTTAACGTTCTTTTCGAAAGCTGTTTGTAATATTTGAAGTGTATCGCCATGTGATACCAATAGAATAATATCATTTGAATAAAGTTTTTCTAAATTTGCAATTAATTTTGTTGTTCGTCTGATAACATCTCTTGTTGATTCAACTTGAGTTTTATTCAGTAAATGTTCATGATCATTCGTTGCATCCAACGTCCATATTTTTTCATAATTATCCATTGATTTTCCGTTGTAGATACCAAATGCACGTTCACGTAATTCTTCACAAATATTAAGCTCATCTTCAGGTATATTTAATTGATTACAAACTATTTTAGCTGTTTGTTGAGCACGCAAAAAATCGCTTGTATAAATATGAATTGATCGATCGACAGTGAGAAGTGAAGGTTTGAATTGGTCAATTGAGTGAAGAACTTGTTGTTTACCTCAAAAATGAAATAGAGTATGATAAAAAAAAAGAATTTAAATCGTTTTGTAAAAACCTGTCATGAACTGTATTTACCTTTTTCCGTAAGACCATATGTATTAACACATTGTAGCGGATTAGATGTGATGAGATGTTCTAACTGAGCTTCTGATTCTCCATGTCTTAGAATATAATAGTCATTTTTTAATGTAACATAATTCCATAAAGAATTATAATCTTTTTCTTCGACCTCATGTTCATTAGATGGTGTCAGAGGTGCGGTAACATCATGACGAATGGTGGAGTTCGGTGGTCTTGGACTTAAATTTTTTTTTTTTTGTCTGTTAACTGGTGCCAGTGTGGGTATGATCTCAGTGTCATCTGCTTCTTCGACCAATTGTCTTCGTGGCGTTGCTGGCGATTTGGACGAGTAGTATTTATAGCCAAGATACAGAAGAGTGCATGCGCCTGCACCGGCTACAACCAGAAGAGGAAGTTGGGAAGATAACTTTTGCTCTCGAGGCATTATGATCTGAAAGATATAAGAACGCTAAGAATCTACTTTTATAACATTAACTATTTCCATATTTTGTTCATTTCTGCATTCTATTCTCATAGTTGCTCTTCTTGCATTAACTTTTTAATTACGGAGCACTACTGTACGAATAATGACCATAATACAAATAAAACTCGATACCCAAGCTTGGCCTCAAATGACTAATTTGTATGTGATGATAATTGGTGTTAGCAAAAACAAATAAAAAATGATAAATTGTGATTATTCGATCATTGCGTTCTATTCGTTTGTTAGTACAAATAGAACACCATGGTATATAGAGGGATTCGGATACACTATCCGCATAGCGTTAAGAACAACGTGATTTTTCATTTATACTTTCCTTTTATGCTCAACGCACTTTAACTATTTAGAGCTTAACTGTAAATCAGCCTTAATGAGGCTGATGAAAGAGATCTCTTTTTTTTCTTGTATTGCTGTTATGTTGGGAAAACACAAGTGATTTCCCAGATCCCAGATTTGTGACGAAAATCCGTATATACAACTTACTCCGTGTACTACAACTTTTAGAATTCAAAATTTGTTGCCATCTCAGTGGCTTCGGGCCACAGAACTCCAAACATATATTTCAAAAGCTCTTGATTATAGCACCGACAAAAAAATGGAGTTCATTTAGAGTCGCGGAAAAGTGCTTTTTCGTATTCAGCACACTCGATAACCCCGAAGATTTTCTACTTTGGTGAAGAGTACTGCCAAAAATTTAGGAAAAATTTTCAAACTAATATTAGTTTCTCATGGAAATTTTTTTTCGCTATTTTGTTTGAAAATCTTTCTTAAACTTCCTTTAAATATTTCTTAAACTTTCTTTAACTGTTGGCAGTATACCCTTCACCACCTATAATATGAACTAGGGAAAACAGGATCTCAAAGTAAAACAAAAACATAAGTTCTGACAGTACCGTGCCGAAATAATATAGATGGAAGGTGTAACTTTTTTAGCTTAAAAGGAGAAAAAATAATAAACAATTAGAGGAGATGTCCTTCGAGCTGTAAAGGAGAGCTTTCAGAGAGAGCACATATCTCGTTTTTATTTAAAATTAAAATTTTACGTGTGCCGTTATCGGTGACAGCCTTTAGCTGTAAGTCAAAAACAGTGGCGGACGGTCGGCGGCATAATGGGGGACAATTGTGCCTTCTGAAAAAAAGTATTATAAAAAGTACAATTTTAAGTATAAAAAAACGTACAATGTTTGATTGCAAAATTACGTACGTCTGTATGAAGTATGTTTCTGCATGCACACTCTAGAAAGTTTATTGATTCCCTAGAAAAGTTCCCTACCCGCCCACGGTCAAAAATGACGCCGATGTGTCACTGTCATTCACTGTGAGAACAACTCTGTACCGACCGCTGCAATTGAGAAAGAAACGAACAAAAGCATCGTACATTGCACAGAGTGACGAATTAGAAAGTGGATCCCGTTTTTTCACTTTGCTGGCAAACATGGAAGCAGCACCCACTGAAAAAAAGTAAAGAAATCGCGCAGAATTTGAAACAATCTCGCCAGTTTTATTTCTCCGCAGGAATGTTTTAAATTCTAAAAAAAGCGAGTCGTGCTTTTTTAAACAGCCATATAGTAGCTTTTTTATGTAAGTAAATAACTCAAAGTGTCTACTTCAAATTTGGAGTCAAGCTTCGGATGTAGCGGTTCAATCTGAGGTTTTTGTTAAATATAACCAGTTTTCGTCCTCATTCATATTGCTCATATATTTTATGTATAAAATGATTTGAGAAAATAAACAACTATGATGATCTAATAGTCTTTAATCAAATAAGTTATATAAAAAATTCAGAATCGTTTTATTCTTTCTCCAGCATGGTACACGTAAAATGCATCCTTGGCTGTTCCCGGACCAATCACTTGAAACGTGTAAACATTGGCACCAGATACTTCTTGACCCTTATAATAAACATTTAACGCGTCTACGGCGTAGCCGTCTGATAACACGCCAAATGAATCAGCATTAGCATTGGATATTTTTTGTCCCAAGTAATAAACGTGAAAAAAATCTTTACCATATCCCATTCCAAGGTCTTGAAACATAAATGGGAATAAACGTTTTCGAATATGCGTACAGTTATTCCATTGCACAAACATTAAAGAAAAAGTAATCAATAATATAAGTTTGTTGGACATGATCAATACACTATAAGAAAAATAAGAACTGTGCACTATTAAAAGAAAAATAATTACTATACGGCCTGGCCACATAACGGTCTACCTTTTTCCGTCCGTTACGGCGCCTTATAAATCGAGATTCTAGTCGATTACTCTGGAACTTCTTTCTAGTGTAACTTACAATACTACCTTCTAACAGTGGAAAGTATTGAGCGATCAGACGAGATCTCGATATCAGGCGCCGTAACAGACGGAAACCTTCACTTTGGCCAGGCCGTATTCGCTTTGAATGATCCAGAGTTCTTCGTTTTCTGTATGTAAAAATTGGGTTGTATTTTTCAAGAATTATACCTCTTAAATGGATTGATCAAGTCTTATCTGAAAGTTATCTATGGAGAAATGAGAAAATTGTGTCTACTTTTCTAATATTCGACAATGCAATTAAAATATTAGATATTCTTCTGTGTGAATTGTTGTTTGTATTGATGTCAGTCTTGAAAAGGTCATGTAAGATTAACAAAATGCCACAGAACATCATCCACTCTTCCGTCGTGCGAAATATTTTTCCATAAGTATTAACTGCAATCTATGCGTAACAGGCATGTTACATGAGAAAGTTGGTGTAGGCTGTCTGTGTAATAATTAAACCACAAATAAATCTTTTTGTACCTAAGACTTTTCGACCTGAGCCTGAATATTTTAAATTTTAAAATCTGATCTCCACTTATTAAACTTAACTTTATTTCAGAGCTGGGTAAGTCAGAGGTTTTGTAGGCAGAACATAAAATTTACTAGTGTCTTTTAGGTGTGAGAAAGCTTTTATAGTTTCATAATAAAAAATATCTAATTTAAATGAAAATCTCTTACTAGAAATGACTTGACTTGAATATTTTTTCAAGCCCAGCCACGGTCACGAAAAGAATCTGTCAAATCAAGTCATAACCCAAAACTTTTTCAACCAAGTCAAGTCAGACTTGACTTGAACATTGAAGCATTTTTGACTTGACTTGCTCAACTCTGCTTTATTTAGTCGTACATGACATGATGCGTCGTCAAAAAATATTCAGAGATATAATAATGAAGTAATACACATGATCTAATGTAACATTCAACTGTGTTCCATCAGAACCATTCGATATTATGTTATTTCTGTTTTGTGAAGTTTTCTCTAATAATTCGAAGGATTGAGGAGTCGAACTTTATATATCCGAATCCGAAAATCTATGAAGTTTTATCGATCCCTCTCCCACTTCATCTATTACCAAGAGACAAACTGAAGACGTGCTGCTTCATCTCTTATTGTCAACTTTTTTATCTAATTATATTTGGCAACATATTTGTTCGACTGTGCAAGTTGACATCAATTTGTATTACGGTTCTTTTTATGTCATTCATATGAGTTATTATGTTTATTTTTTAAACCAGTACTAATTAAACAAAAAGAACATTAACGTAAACAATAAAATATATTTACTTCTTCATTAAAATCTTTTATTTTATTTTATATAGTGTTACTAATGAAGTAGCTTTTCACCTTGTTAGAATTAATATCTCAATAGTCTTAGCCATGTAACATCAAGAAAATGCGAAACTGCTGAGAGACCTTTTCTCATTGAATGACCGAAAAAATTCTTGTATGTTTTTGCTTTATTTATGCTCTAAAAA
This sequence comes from Didymodactylos carnosus, assembly GCA_905250885.1. Lineage (NCBI taxonomy): Eukaryota > Metazoa > Rotifera > Eurotatoria > Philodinida > Philodinidae > Didymodactylos > Didymodactylos carnosus. The sequence goes on from CAJNOQ010006025.1 coordinate 12,396, forward strand.
TGGCACATGTCTATTCAGCCTATTGGCGAAGCATGGCCTGACAGTCCGATCTCATGTCTTATATCCCGAACGGGATAATTTTCCCATCGGCCTATAGAGTATATTCTGAATGGGATACATATCTCGACCGGGATATAGTCAACACTTCAATTAGGATATATATCCCGATCTAACTATGTTGCCAAACATGTTAGAAAACCTATTTAAAATATATGCGGTCACCTATTGATCATAATAAGTAAGGTTTAAAAGTCTCAGTTAGTAAATTTAGGTAATCGCATGTGGAATGATTATTCTAGAATATTAGTATTCTCAACTACGATCTCAAGACTCTCCAATATGTAGGAATACTTCAACAGTGCCAAAATTCTAAAAAAAGCGAGTCGTGCTTTTAAAGCTGGGCTTTCACCGAATCTACCGAGATGCAAATAACGGCTTCATTGCTGAACAAAAAAAACTAGATACGTTTACAAAATCCCTTCTTTACGTTTTAGAAGCGTGGTTTGGGACGTTCATGCTGGACAGGCTTTTGACTTCAAAATCGATCAAACAGCACTTTTATACTCAGTTTTTAGCTCTGAATGAGAGAAAAAACAACTTCGGGTGAAAAAGCTAGAAGAACAAACAAGACGAAAATTCGAACTTTATTGAAACTAACTTTTTACGTCCTTCGAGTATTTTCGATTTTTCGACATGAAAACAATTTTTTTAAAACTATGAAATACATTTTCTTAATCAGCTCGATGAGCTCTATCGAATGATGTATAATAAGTTAGAAAAAAATTTGCTTGATTTTTGAATTAAATGCACCTTAACTAAATTTAATAAAAATAATTTTTTTTCTTTCTTACTTAATCTGACAGCGGACGGCCATATTTCGTCGTCAATTGATTTTATATTTGAAAGTTTGCTCCACAACAGAGAGCGACAAAAGTGTTTATGCAGCCTATATCAACATGTTGACAAAACCTTTCTGTTCTAGACTGTCATCATCCGATACTTGGAGATCTTCAATCATTTATAAGCAATCTTAAGTGCTCTATCCAATGGCGCTTTTGGATCCCAAAAAATCAGCTTTCATTTTTCCCTAAAACAAAAGTTTTTTGAAAAATCAGATATATATTTTATATCCTGATCAAGATGTGCAAGTTTTCATCGAATTTTATGTGGTACCCTGAACAATGCATTATAGCCAACTCCCATGGAATCTTGTTCGGTTTTGAATCCTCTCACGAATAGCGTTGCACATTTTTTATTAAAATATAAAATTGATCCCCAAAAAACCGTTGATTGTTTTTATAGATCGATCGGGCTGTGCAGAATATCCCGATCAAGATTTGTAGCCCAATCGGGATATATTGTATAGACTGATTGAGATTTTATCCCGAATAGAATATAAGTCATGAGGACTGAACTGCCTGAAACGGATCTTTTATAGAAATGGAAACGGCTTGCTTCGCCGAAGTAAAGCCTGGTTGTAAAAAAGTCTTCTGCTAGTAGTTTAAGCACAGTGGGCATTGTTCCGTAGAACAGGCGGACATCTGATTTTTTGAGTTAAAAAATGATTATTTTCGCATAATATAGTCTTATTATGCGTCAGATATTAACCCTTTGGCTTCCGGTGACGTATAAATACGTCTAGTTGCATTTATTGCATGATCATAATAGCTAGAATAAATTTGAAAAAAGATTTGAATAGCTGGAAGAATTTCCGATCTCAGGTGGTGTATACAAAGGCTCTATCAAAACTCCTGAAATCAGGCTCTCTGGAAAACTCAAATCTCAGACCAACCAAGTCCCAGAGTTCAATCCAGAAATTCTTTGCAAATAAGTCTATCGTGTAGAGCAAACATTTCTGAAGAAATTGAGACGT
>CAJNOQ010006026.1:0-14266 GCA_905250885.1 Didymodactylos carnosus
ATATTTTATAGATCATATTTTTGGATCTTTCTCTCTCAGTTTCACAATTCCTCACGACTACTATACATCATTCGAAAGCTGGACAAACAAACATTGGTGAGAAAAGATTGCTGGATACCGCAGGATAAACATGAAAAACAAAATCGTTTTTCTTTCAACTAACAAAATTCTGCCAGATCTTGTAGGAAAAAACTTGTGGATTGAATAAGTCCAAAAGTCTTGCGTTGTTTCTTACCCGATCCCAGTACTTTAATTTTGTCGAACTTCCACGTTGAAAAATTATCGAGATTTTTAGATTTTCATCAAAAAAATGAAAATCAAGTAAAAATTTCGAAATGCAAATCAGTCAACTCAGTTGTTGGTCCGAATTCCCAATATGATGTTTTTATTGCATAAAAGTTGAGTTTGTATGGAGAAAATTGAGAATTACGAGCAGAATTTTGGCAACTCTTTTCCGCTTTGAATATTTCATACGAGAGAGTTAAAAAAAGTCCATGAAAAAATTCTCAAACTTTTTTTGCCTACATCTCCATCTTCAAATCTCTCGATCACGCCTTTCGCATCTATTTCCTTGATCATAAAAGTTGTTTTCGCTTTTTTTAAGGTTTTGCTTTACAATACCATCGTTGATAGTGATAGTATTCACGGAAGCGTCACTTCGTTTATATAATGCACTGGTACATCAACCGGGTACTGTTGTCAGTTGGGATGCGACAGGATCAATCGTTCGAAACAACAACAATGATCTTCGTCTCTGTTACGAATTAACACTATCAGTATCCAATACAGCGCCACATGATCGTTCAATTCCGATATCGTTCCTTATATCATCTGATCATTCTCAGCCAATAATTGATTTTTGGCTTAGTAAATTAAAATATGGTTATATGGTTATATGGTTAAGAATTGTAGAATAAAAAGAGAAGGAAGTAGGAATCCTAGAAATTTAAAATTCGAGAAATAAAGTGAGTATAACGTTAATTATTTCTCAGACCCTGCTGTCTGACTTATAAAAAAAGATCTTGTTAGAAATAATTTTTTGCGATAAAATGTCATTTGTTCTGAAAAAACAAAAGAGAAACTTTGGAAAATACCTAGCGTATCGATTGTTGTTTATCTACGGCATGAATCGAAAAAATTAAGTTTCAATTGGACTGAACTGTTTTCTATGCACATCTTTGTTCTAATTTTCTACTGTGGGGCGTTGAAAAATCAAAAACAAAATATTAAGTGCCGTATAAAAGACCTAAACTCCTCTTCTGCATTTTCTCAACATGATGATAATGTAAAAGTCGTGACGAAATTTCAAAAAACCATGTCTGATCAACATATTGTTTTAGCTTCTATCTGCTTCACGTACGTATTTTTACTTTTCTAAATTTTTACGACTGGAGAAGTTGTGACGATACTTCTACAGTTTCACCTATCCATATTCTTCGTATTTAGAAGTGCCATGATGTAAACGTAAACAAAGTTGGAATATCCTCAAAAAAAATTTTTTTTAGTCATTTCTTTTTAAAACAGAGAAAGAGGATTGATAGTAGTACATGTCATCATGCGAAATTCTCACTTATCGATGCAGTGATAACCTTCTATTTGCAGTCGAGGTTTTGCTCGTTTGCTTACAGAAACTCTATAAAAAGTAAACAAAAACTGCGACTTAAAACCCAAAAGAATACAATTTTTCCAGCTGCATATTTTCCAAGCAAAGATCCCTTTGTTCGTTGTTGCTTTTCAACCCATTTAAGAGTTTTCTATTCTTGTCGAGTTTCTCTAATTTTTTTAGAACGGAACCAATGATCGGTATCAATTACGAGAAATAAATAATCACAATCAAGATGATCCAAATCAAGCTGATCAAGATAATTGTGTCATTTTCAACGAAGTAACCGTGCTGGAAACCATAAACTCTGGCTTTAAAGCAAGTTTCACAGAAATTTATGAAAATATTGAAAAATCACATGAACAACAGCCACAATCATTAATGACGGATGAAGATAGAAAGAAAACAGATAGTAATATTAAATTCATTAAATACATTCTTAAATGGTGTATGCCGTCTGTTATAATTTGGTCAAATTTATTGGTTCATCCAAATATCCAAATACAACGATCAAATGCACAATCAGAACGAGAAATGGGGATAACAAAAATAGTCCATTTAGGTGGAGTTGTGAACGGAAGAATTGATGTTGTATTAGATACATTAATTGAAAAACAAATGGACACAATCACGTTTTTTGCTGAACATTATTTTATGAATAAATTAAATCAACAAGTTCAAATCAAATCAAAATTTGTCGCAGACTCAGGGGCAAGTCGTGCTAATAGAAACCGATCTTGGTATCAACAACAGGCTAATAATAGTGTGCTACGAAGGCTAAATAAAACACAAACTATAGACATAAAATATAATGAAGATTTACATATACAACAATAGGAATTACACCCACGTAATAATTATATTCATGCCATTATTTTATGCCTATCTGGAATATCTGTTTGGCGAAAAAAGTTATTACGATCCAATAACAGTTTTAATAAAATTATGACAAAAAACAGAATAATAAAAAATGATATTGATGTCATTAAAAATTATTTAGATGTTGAAAACTTATTGCAAAATAACGAAAATGAATCAAAAAAATTATTTGTTTATTACGTCACATCGTTCATCCAATGATCAACATATTAACATCTACAAGAATAGAAGGCATTTGTTATTTTGAATGCACCACTTGTGTACAAACGTTCAAAAGAAATGCGACCTATGATGCTATACAATTACAAAATAAAAGACATACAATGGATGTGGTCGATGAATTATATGATTTTTTCAACACGAGACAATCGGAAAAAAAATGTCCTGAATGTAATACTCGAATGAACAAAAAATTCAAAGTCACAAAATGGCCTCCAATCTTATTATTGTTTATTACAGATTATGCTGCATCTGTCAATCCTGTACAACCGCCACCAATCAAAATTGATTTGTCTCGTTATACTGATGATGTACACATAGCTTTATCGAGTGCATCAACTTACGATTTTGTTAGTTATTTGTCATGGTAAGCTATTCACATTTCATATCACCGCATTTTGAAATTATGCTCCCTACTATGATCGTCAAACGTTAAAAATTCGTAATGTTTGAATATTTTAGGAAAGATACTACAAATTTGGATAATCTATATGGATTCACACGTTATTTAAAAACGTGAACAACGAGTTTAACATAAAAAAAAATGCGAGAAGGTCAAGACTTTTAAACCATTATTCAACAGTACGAGTTATTGTCATGGAAATATTGAGAACATTACAATCCTGTTATTTACATGCTTTTTTAAAAGCACTGAATTGTAATATTCAGATTACAAGTAATTATCATCATAATTCATTGCAAGAAACATTAATCAGTTTGGAAAACACCAGTGCAGAAAGAATTCAAGAAATTCTGCAAAATTTTCAATTAAGTAAGTAGCGATCTAATTGTTTCTCATTCACAGATGTGCACTAGAGAGGGTGCTATTGTTCCCATAAGTCGAAACTAAAACTCTGCTTAACACCTTTGTTTTCAGCAGAAAAGTAACAAAAAATGGTAACCTTAATCAGAAGTTTATTGTTCATCATATTCTCGAGTTTCATAAGATAAATTGTGTGGAAACGAGCTAAGTAGTGACTAAAAATTCGAAAAAACCTAGTGTAGATTATCCTATGTAATCTAAAACTTTTCCAAGTGATTCTTTTTCACATTTGTTCATCAATGCACTTTCCTGAGGATTTCTCTGAATAGTGGAATTAAAAGAAACATTTACCAGATCGATCCGATTTTTCGAAAGGATTACGTAAATTTTTTCGACTTAATGATAGGACTTTTTTTGCAGTAAGCTTTCTTGCTCATATTCTTAGCCAGATGACATATGAGCTGTTCAGTGGACCATAGCAGCGTTAAAAAGATGATGGAACGTTTATAGTTATACATTATAGCAAGATTTCTAGTGTTGTGACAGCGCTGGTTATTTGGAAACTTAGTATAAAAGTAGCAAACAGCGAACTTAGGAAAATGACAAATACATTGTATTATTTGAAATAAAATTTAAAAAGCAGAAAACCAATGTACTTGTTAGAAAATAATATACCTATATTTCAGAGATAACTATATTCGTTTAGAGAAGACAAAAAACGTATTTTGATCAATGTGATCTTAATAAACAAACAACTGGCGAAAAAGGAGAAATACCCAGGTCGAGGACTCACGAGCGTATACTACAATATATGTCAAATTACGACGAAGTACGTCAGTCGTAAACGTTGACAGATACGACGATATGTGAACGATGAATTACAAGACAGTTACGTCAGTCGTATACAATCGTTTACAACTAGTCAAATTTTTCAAAAAAAATCAGAACGTAACAAAGTATACGACCGTCGTAAACTGTAGTAACCCTGACGTATTTTCATCGTTTACGTTATCGTAGCAGATTTGATGTGAAAATATATTTTCAAAATGCAGTACAGGACTGAAAAACATGCGACTTTTGATCCTCCTGTTATTCAATTCGGAACCCAGATGAATTTTACTGTAAATCTATGTGAAAACAGAGTTTTTCGAAAGTGTTTTTCAGGTTAATAGTAACCTGAAAAGTTAGAAAAGCTGCGGAGTTTTGTCTGGAAAACTGCTTTTTATTGTTTTTTCCTTCAGTCTGGTACTCTGAGAGGCCCTCTTTCAAACCTGAAAGAATTAGCTTTCTGTCATTTTTCCTTTTCGAGTTATAGAGCTTCTAAAAGACGACCTTTTACAGGAAACTGGACTCTTGAGACTTCAAAAAGGTATACACATTGCTTATAGAATGCGCTGCATAGTGGCTTTAGCTTTTTGTTTAGAGTCAAAAGTACCGAGCTAACCGTCGTCTTTTTTTAATAAGCTGACTTTCCTTAATTCCAGTTCTAAATATAGGATTTTTAGAAAAACTGAACTCTTGCTTCCGTTAATGTTTTTCGTAAAATTGTCCTTACCACGAATATCAGAGTACTAGATAACCTAAGTCTCGGTGGTTTTTAGGTCTACAGAGCCGAGGTTTCCCGAAAAATGCCATTTGTTTACAACCTCTATAATTCGAAAACGAAAAGCGTTATAGAAGTAAGTGTTTCAGGTTCGGAAAGAGGAAAGCGTTTTCAAAAAACTCTGTTTTGTTATTGATTTGTGGCAAAATTCATCTATTACCGGATCTAAAAACCGCAGCAGATTTCTAGCTGTTTGCGTTAAAAAGTTATTTAGTAGGTAAGTACCGAGGGTATTTTATTTTCAGAACGATAACAGTTTGAAGTCGTCGTACCAAGCTTACCTATATGCATCTGGTAATTCGACTAAATAATGAACATACGGCCACTTCCAGATAACCTTAACATTTGCTTCTTCTTGACAAAAGACTTTTTTGAATTCCTCAATTGTCTCACTTTTTAAATGCTGAACATCATCATAATCCATACTGTACTAAAAATCAAGTTTCTCTAAATAAGTAATTCTAAACGTGTTTTAATAGAGATTCTCCTTGTTCAACTGTTAAACCACCGTATATTGATTATCTGAAATCAAGTTTTTCACGAAGCTTTTGTTTTTCGTGCTTGTTGTGTAATAACTAGCAGAATGTAAAAAACAGAATACGCACATCCTTTGCGAAACTCTACAGGTAAATGTGACTACGTAAGCAAGAGAAGAGAAAGAGGATTTTGTTTTTCCACTCTATGGCGCGTCATTGCACAACAACAACAACATCCTTAAAAAGCTTGCAGTGACACTCTTTACAGCAGGATTTTGTGTGCGAAAATTTCACGGTAAAAATAAAATATAAAATAATAAAACGACTGTGTACGTCCCACTGAATAAGACGACTTATCCGACTCTCCACCGACAACCACTGAAATGTTTCCTGTCGAACTCTACTTTCAATTCCAGTATTTCAACGGCTTTGAACTATACCGCAGTATATCTTTCATTGAATCCGTACTAGGCGCAACATGTGCAAGCAATTTATGAAGAAGGCTTACAAGATAGAGTTGAAATATGTAAAACATTGATACCAATGTTAGAAGACAATGACATTCAAGAAAACTTATTTTTTTCGGACGAGGCTACTTTTTATTTAAAAGGATTAGTTAACAAACATAACATTCGATAATGCTGTGAAACTAATCCACACGATACTATTGAACCTGTTATGAAATCTGCTAAAATCAACGTCTGGTGTGCGATACCGAAAAATCAATTGATTTTTTCGAAGATGATACTGTCAATGGAAAAAATTATCTATTAATGCTTAAAACCTTCTTCATTCCAGCAGTTAGACGATTATACAGGAGCCGTTCGATCATATTTCAACAATAAGGTGCTCCTCCCCATTTCGTCGTCGATGTACGACAATATCTGAATAATCATTTTCCTAACAGATGGATTGGGAGAGGAGGTTCAATTCGGTGGGCTTCACGCTCACCAGACTTCTTCGGATTTCTTTCTATGGGGGCACGTGAAAAACAACATCTACAAAACATCTATTAAAGATCTTCCTGAATTAAGAATGAGAATGTGCAATGAAACCAACCTGATTTCAAAAGAAAATTTACATAGTATTTGTTTAAATATTTCGAAAAGGATGACTTTATGTATTTCAGTTTACACGCAAATAATCTGAACTGTCACGTCGCTCTAGTATTTTGCCAGAAACGGAAAAAGGGTTCGATTATTTTCGATTTCGAATAAGCGAAGGTTCGAATATTATCGATTTCGAATAATCGAAATCGGTGCATGCCTAACAAGGACCCAATGAATCTGTCGCCGATTTCAATCAACGATACAAGGGCTTGGCACTAGAAATCGATCCGAAAATTTCTGGATCACAACTCAAAAAGAATCTATTAAAAAAGCTCCGTCCGGAAGTGATTACATTGATGGGTGTGGAAGCTGATGAATTGCCCATGACACAAATGATGAAACGCGCAGAGAAGGTGGAATTACTTCTACTACACCAGAGGAAAGACGCGCAATAAGAAGGAACGTTTGAATTTTCAACAGTCGTGACGTCTGTCCAGGACAACAAGAAATAATTACAACAAAAAAGAAATTCACTCGTCCAGATCCTACAACAGTAGCCGTAATCGAATCGATTCAAACATCACCATAAAATAATTCATTAAACAACAGCAGTAATAATAATTTAAATATGAATAAAAGAGATCAAGGATGGTGGAGACGCGAACATGACGATCGTAACATTAATCAATCAAAATTACCAAATAATTACGGATGGTCACAAGAATTAAATCAACAAACAAATCTCCGTTGTTGGTATTGTAAAGAACAAAATCACTATAGCAAAGATTGTCCAACAGCTCATATCTGTCAACAATGTAAACGAAAAGGACATACTACTACAAGTTGTTATCAGAGACAAATATGTGGCTATTGTGGTCGACAAGGACATATTGAAGAAATTTGTCAAATTAAGAAACAATCACAACGACAGCTAAATCCATATCCGCCTCAAGGATACACACGACAGCAGCTATCATCATCACAAAATCAGCAATATTTAAACTAATAAGGAAGAGGTCGAATGAGGATAAACCTACTTCCGATTTAAAAGAATCCTCAACAGTAACCACGACAGTAGTAAATAATGTAGAACAAGTCGACAGCAATACATCTAAACAAATTATCAAATTTGTTCAGCATGATGGTGGTGGAAAACGTTACGCGATAGAATCGTTACGAATCTTTGGTGCTGCCGGCCGTAATGGAGAGGCATTAACAAAGAAGAAACAACAATCTCTATTAGCAGACGTGCGCGATTACAATTACAAAATGTAAAGTTCAAACATTTCTATTACCTGTAGAATTAAGAATTCTAGAATTATGAACTTTACATGTATGTAAAGTTGAACTTTACTTGTTCAGAATTTTCTAAAATTCTGAATTCTAGGGGTGAATGTGGGGGTGAGGGTGAGGATGAGTGTGAATAAGCAACTTTACATGTATGTAAAGTTCATAATTCTAGAATTCTTAATTCTACAGATAATAGCAATGTATGAACTTTACATTTTGTAATTGTAATCGCGCAGCCCTCTCTATTAGATGTTGATCGTCAATCGAATCCTGTTCGACAAAAATTTGTTGACCATCATCTCAAAAATCAGCAACAATTATGAACAATAATTGAAGAAAACGAAAATCATACAACAACATCCAATGACTCTAATAAGGATACCATGTCTGAAGAGGAGGATGTACAACAAGATGTCGCTGAAGATGGTGATCCACTATGTATGACAAGAAAAGTATGTGTACATTCTTCAAAAACTGAGGCCGAGACAAATTTGAGAATTAAGGAAAGGAAAAGAAAGAAGATCAACATGAAACCTGCTAAACAGTAGAAATTATCTAATCCTGTTTTAGTAAATCAGTTAATGGGCATGCATCTAACGCCTACTGATTCCAATGCCAGCTATAAAATTACTAGAGGCTGCGCTATAACAAAAGGAAAAATTAACGATATTAATGGGATTTTAACGATTGATACAGGTGCAGGAGTAACAATAATGAATTATCAAGATTGGATAATCATCGGTGGCACTTCACAAGATATTCATCCATATTCTGGGTCAGATATCGTTGGTCCAGAAGGAAGCTCTATAGAACCAGCAGGCTGGATTGATGTAAATATCACAGTTGCTGCACAGACAACACGCCACTCATGCATCCTAGAACAAAAATTCAATCAATTAATATTGTTGGGAACAGATTTTCTGTACAAAACAGGAATTATATTGGACATTCGCGATGGAAGATTATGGCGAAAATCAACACCACTCGACAAATACCTATTAAGTACAGATCTTCATCAAGCTGGTCGTTTGAATGTTCCGGTTTATGCCACAGAGAAACGAATTCTTCCACCATGTCACGCAACATATATATCCGTCCGCCCACCACTACAGTTTAGCTCGGACTCATGGGAAGCTACTACTACAGCCACTCCCAGCCGTATATCCGTTGCTAATTGTTTAGTGGTCGTCCACAACAATTCAACATCATTAAAAATAGCGAATTTGACACCTGTTCGGCAAATAATCACCAAAGGACAAAGAGTGACTGATCTCGACCCATGGTATAAACAATGGACAACAACTTCAACAGGAATTCTCGATCCACCACAACATCACCAACTTGCTGTCAAAATTAATGATTATATTAATCAAACATGTGCACCTGTTTTGAGGCAAATAGATCGGAGTATTTGAGTATTAATTCCCTCAGAAGTTTTTCTTCTTCTGGGTTTAATTTAGCACTGGAGAGATCTAAGCCCTTAAGTTGGATCTCGCGGTCTTCGCTTAGCGGTGTTTGAGCCAATAAAAGAGAAGGGACACTTTGTTCTTCTAACGAGAGAAAAGTTTAGATGCGAAAATTTTTCCAGGGGGGGGGGGCAAAATGGGGTTTTTAGGGTATTAGGTATTAGTTTTAATCACCGAGAAAAACTAAATCAGACCTGTAAATATGAGCTTGATCTGAGAGACATCCGATTTTGTCTCTTAGCGAACCCCGTCCTTTTATGTTTTTATCCAAAAGCGAAATTGCATTCATTATAAAATGAGTGTATATTCTGGCAACTTCCCACTTTAAAAAGTTAACAAATTTGAAGGTACTCTCTCCAGTTTTTAAGACAATCTGTAGTACACAAGTTGTACTGTATGCCCAGCTTTTCTTAGAAAAGGGTACAGTCTACTTTTTGAGCTACAGAGCTGTCAATATCGGAGTTGAACATGGGACGAAAATGTCCGGTGCTCAATATTTTACAGCCCAGAAAATTCAATCAGTCATCGAAATACCTTGATATATATATACGTCATTTGGACTCAAATGGTTAACCACATTCTAGTTCGTTTTACTTTAAGTTGTAAAGTTGACGTAATAAATGGTAATTTCATAGTGAGTGCTGTCTTGTTATATGCATAATTCTATGAAAATATAAAGTTCAGCCGTTTCTTACTGCCTTGTCCTTTATATCTATCTATATTATTCACTAGTTACTGCTTTACGCAGTTAGCAAAAAGATGTTGAATATACATTCGCAAGTATCTTATAAGATTACCTGATCCGAAGAGAAACCCGAAAAGTCATGCTGGTCAAGAACTTGTTTTAAGAAATGATTGCGCTTATTAATTGGCATAAAAAGTGTATTTTCTTCTCATATTCAGCTCCGATATTGACAGCTCTATATCTCAAAAAGTAGACTGGCATACAGTACAACTCGTGTACTGCAAACTTAAAATGTTAAAAGAATGAGTTTGGGCCTATAGTTCCGAATTTAGCCCGAAAATGAGTATTTTGGATGTATATTTGGTGTCAGGTAATGGAAGAAGCTTTACTTTTAGACCGCAGGACTACGCTTTCAAAGCTTTTTTATCATTTGACCTCACCCGATTTGTTTCGGTCTGTTCTAATTATTGTTATTAAGAGGTTTTTCGTCTTTTCTTACACGATTGACATTGAAATCATTCAAACAAATTTATATGAATTGGATTTATGAAAAACATCGTCGAAATCAAGAATTAGCATTACTTGAAGCAACATATAGAGGTCAATTGCATGAAACAGCTTGTAGATTGGTAGGTTCGTTTGCTCCACCATATCCTGTCCGATCTCACCCGAACAAAGAAACAAACCAGGAACAACCATTTACACCTGTTGCTGCATTTCATGAACACCCAAACTGTTCAGCACAAATGTAAGTTACCTTCATCTTAACTCGAACGAAACGAGCTTTTATTCTTAGAATCGTCACCCTAGGAACGTAAAATCCGATATACTTCATTTTGTTCTCAACTATAAGCTTCCTTTTCTCTCCATTTAACAGGACTATCAATTTGTCTGTGGATATTGAGAGGATTGCAGGTGAACTCCTATCATTGCTAGAAAAGGCGATTCCATTTCAATTAAAATGGCGTCAAACAGATATTACAAAACAAATGATCACGAGGCATTATCGATTTATGCAATTTAAACCATTAAGACCAGACCTTTTACTTGTTCCAACGTTGGATATTGACATTGTTTCGCAAACATATTTGTTACGACCATCAATGTATCGTGTTGATTGTTTACGTTTATTTCGGCGAATCATTGATCATTCATTAATTACGTTGGCTTCAGCACCTGGCAACCTCTTCTTTTTTCACATATCAGTTACACCGCCTGAAAATCCCATTATACAAACCCCCATGTATCAAAAGATGCAGTAAAGCCTCCTCTACAAAATACTGAAGACTGCAGGTCTCTATCTCTCTTCGTTCTGGAGTTACAGATATTCAACAGTTCTTAAAATATCAAATATTTAAAGATACTTGCTGTTTGTATGAACAACGGTTTAGTAAAAAATATCGTCCATTGCTGTCCACGACGTCGTCAGACGACCAGATAACACCGCAACAAATTATCCATATTGGGATGAAACACATTTTGAATTTGACGATCATCAGCCACATGGCAGCTCCCATTAACAAATCCATTTTCATTTACTGAAGTTGATATTATTCTCGATGCCAATTGGCTTCCATTGTGTGAACGATTTAAGCAGGAAAGTGTTTCAGAAGTTCCCATTTCACAGTGCTACCTCAAATACAAGGATAGATCACATATTGATCATCATATTGATTATGTACAGGAGACTGATTAGGGAGCAACGCATGGTACCGATCTGTTGTTTTTACTTAAGATCGACATTATGCGGTATTCACATATGCAGGAAACATTGAAGTACGTTGCCGATAGTGAACGTATTGTTGGCTACCTAATGGTAAGCTGTTCCACTTTCGTTCATTGTTTGCTGGTTCATATAACTGAACCTTTTAGGATCATGCTCCATGGTCAACTACGGATGGTGGAAAAACTGAACAATCATGTCGTAAAACGAATTATTGTTGGAAAAAGGAGTTTGATAGTGACATATCAATCGATCATTTGTATAATACAATTGAAATGTTATTTGATAATTTGCACGACGACGATGATTACTGACAAAACAATTGAGTTCACATGTGAATGCAGATTAAAGTTTTTATTGATGAACGTAAGCACTACTTCACATAATTGTTTTAGCAATTCACAATTGAACCATAAAACATCAACTGCTCTCACCTTTATTTTGAGATCAAACGCCCGTTATATGTTGAGCCATAATTGAGAAGCACATAGGAATAGAAAACTTCATCCAACATAGAAAATTTCTTGACTGAAAGTCTCAGACCTTATTATTAACTTATTCAAAGCAGATGGAAAATAGTGCAACATTATGGCAAAAAGATGCAAGGAGGGTTTACATGAGGCATTAGAGAGCCAAAATTGCTGTGTGCCCGCACTAAATCCTTTGTCTTTGATGTATGAGTTCAGTAAAAACATGTTTCTGTTCATTTGCAGATAAAGATTGTGAAGTCCTAAAGGGATCATGGGGCCGATATAAACCTCAAAAACTGTTTACATCATGTTCTCGAAGAAAAGTCCGAGTAAAACATGATGTAATCAAACCTGAGAAAGCTATAGTCACTTTTAACGCCGGGGTATTAGTTAAATGCTGATGACTATCCAAAAGACAGCTCCTGCTCTTGATTTCTTCCACTGGTCAGGAAAAAAACAGATCCTGTACAAGAAAACAGGAAAAAAGCGTTTTTACTTACAGTTTACTGGACATTCTCCAGGGAGTGCACTTTGTGCACTTCAAACTGGCGTAGAAAATGGAGAGAGGTACATTCTAGTTAATTTTATTTTTTTTAACTATCAAGTTGACAGAATACAGAATAATTTCATAGTGACTGCAGTGAACATTTCAATGAAAAGATAAAATTTTTTCAGTTTTCACTTTATTCCTTTCTAGGTTTGTCTGTATCTTTGCGCCGTACAACGTAACTCATGACGCTGATTCCGAATATGTAAAAATCTCAAAAACCGCTTCGCTAGAAAGAAAATCATCAAATTTTGATATGGATCGCTGAAACGAATAGACCTTTGGATTCAAAATCCATCCAGCATCATTCCCAGACTCACCTTTTAATGATGAATCTAGAAAAAATATTTGTAAAAAGTGAGCAGAAAGCATCAATGCAATTGCCCACATTGTCACGCCGCGAACGCTTTACATTCTGACGAGTATATAACATTACCCACGTTAGTTCAGGTGAACGGCCGCGTAGTAAAATACCACTAAAAATGGATTTATTTAAAACTAAGGTCCTTTCTTAAGAATTTTAAAAATTTAGATTTTAGACTTTCGTTCCTTAAAAAAGCATTCAAAGGCTAACATACACATATTCTTACTCAGAATGACGAGCTCTATTCAGCCATGTATAAACATCACAAGAATGAAAAGCGCTGTATTCCGCTGTGTATCCTTATGTAAAGTAAAAAAATCCACCCCTGGTGGGGATCGAACCCACGAACTTCTGGTTAGAAGCCAGACGCGATAGTCCACTTCGCCACAGGGGCTACACTCTTTGATGGCTTAAATATAAGACATTATTCAAACCTTTTTTTGCAAACATAGAATTTACAAGAAAAGCTCTAAATGTTCATTGTCAGCTCAAAGCTACAGAAATAAGAGGAAATAAATTTAGGGCTTCTCTTGTAAATTCTATAAGTTTGGAAAGGAAAGCCGTGTACTGATTGAAGCAAGCCTCTAGAACTCGGTGCCCCCGACCGTGCCGCCTAAGCCATTTTAGCGAAACCCACAAATCGCAGGATGGACTATGATAGTACACTTGGTGTACTTCAGCAGTATACTAGGGGGCTTCAGAATTGCCCCGTTTCCATGGAGNTTCAAGACGTCTGTATTGAAAACGAAAGCATCGGAGACCGTCAAACGTTTACCAAATACACTTTGGCATATAATCTTTTGAAAAGAACTGGTGACCAGTTCCCGTTCAACAGAAACTGAACTGGTGACCAGTTCTTAAGAACTTTAGGAACTGGAACTGTCCCATCCCTATTCTCGAATATAAAATACGCATTATTATTATTCATTGCTTTTCTGGTCGTTATGTGGCTTTTTCGAATTTGAAGAACTCATTATTTATTGTTCAATCGCTGCAAATGAACTGAAATTATTAGACTCGTTCAATAAAGATATTTTCAACTGATGAACTTATTTTTCCAGGTCGTTGAGAATTTCTTGCTAGTTATCTTGAGATAATTATACAATTGATGTTACGATGACAACATATT
>CAJNOQ010006027.1:0-14264 GCA_905250885.1 Didymodactylos carnosus
AGAAAGAGAATTTTACGCGGATTCCACATATCACCTTATTTTACAATGATGACCTTTGCTCCACTTTATGGTCGCAATTCTTTCTTACCAACTTTTAAAATTAGATAATTGTAAAAGTTGGTAATGGATTTGGCCACCACGGACGAAGGAAAGGTCATCATTGTAGAATCAGGTGATATGTGGAATCCGCGTAAAATTCTCTTTCTAGTCCATGTTTCTTTGTTTTCCGAAAAAGTTTGCAAAGGCGAAATATCGGGGCTTCGGAAAAACATCTATGAAAAATCGAAGTTTAAGGTTAAAAATCTGTCGTTTGCGGAGATCTATCGAAAATGGAATCCTGCTTCAAGCTACTGTACCAGAAAAATTTTTTAATTGACGGAAGCGGCTGAATTTCAAGATAGCTTTGGAAAAAGGTTTTCCGAAAAATCTTGGAAAATTCGCGGTTCTGGGTCTTTTCCTTCTTTCCTGTGCACTGCCGAATCTTCATATATGCGTTATTCCACGCAGAATGAAATTCTGCGTCGAATGACATATGATTCGATGGGTTTTAAAAGAAAAATTTTCAGGTTTTTCCGAGATGCACTGACCGTTTTTAACAAGAGGCCCCGAGTGTTTTCCATCATTTCCCAAAAAATTCGACAAAGATTCAGGATAGTGCTCAGGGCCTACTTCACGAAACCGTAGAGAGCCCTTCAAACGGACCACTTTCGGTTGCAGAAACCTGTTTGCAAAACGGCCGATGACGTTTTGTCTATGTCTAAAGAATAAACTATTTCTGTAGAACGCTTAACTCAAACAAGTTCGAATTTTTATCATAGATAGTACTCATCCCAAGACAGCTCTGGTAAAAATTTAAGCTAATTAGCATTTTATTTAACGGAATCATAGCGTAAGCAAAATTTTCGACTGGAAAATCGCTTTTTTTCCGTATTTTACGACCTTTTCTGCAAGCGCTCTACCATCGAGAGAAAGTACTTTGACAAATGTTTCTCAAATTTTCAGACCAGATAGAGAAATGTGTCCGAACTAAGTTGCTCAATGACCTTTGGAAAAAAATGTCAAGAGACAAAAATGTTCAGGACACATTTCTCTATCTGGTCTGAAAATTTGAGAAACATTTGCCAAAGTTCATTGAGCAACGTAGTTCGCCCCTATCGTGCACTGCCTCTTAAGTTCTTTTAATCGCAACCAGAAACAGTCTGATACTGTAATTGTTTTCATGAGGTTTTCCACTATTTGGCCAGAAATAAATATTGTCACCAGATTTTTTGTAGTCAGTTGCATATGAGTGACTCTGGTGATTTTTGTACCGTTCTACTTCAGCTCATGGACCTGTCTGGTTCTCGGTTAATACTAACATTTCCAGATTATACGTATTTGGACATCTTGGCGAATGAGCGACTCACGAGAGAACCTTTCCAGGTGTTCGACCGCTTCGCGACTAAAATTTTCGACTGGAAAATCGCTTTTTTTCCGTATTTTACGATCTTTTCTGCAAGCGCTCTAGCATCGAGGGAAAACATTTGGAAAAAAATGTCAAGAGACAAAAAGATTCAGGACACATTTCTCTATCTGGTCTGAAAATTTGAGAAACATTTGTCAAGAAAGGGATGAAAAGTAGAGTAGTATGAAAAGTATGAAAGGGATGAAAGGCATGAAAAGTACGAAAGGCATGAAAAATATGAAAGGCATGAAAAGTATAATAGCATGAAAAGTTTGAAAGGGATGAAAAGTATGAAAAGGATGAAAAGTATGAAAAGATATCGTGATAACCCATGTTGCACTTCTTCTACCGCCGGTTACCGACCGGTCTATAGATTACCGCTGGTTAACCGTACCGTTTGATATAACCATCGGTTTAGCGACGGTTTTTTCTTCCACTGACGATTACCGCGAGGTATTTTTCAGACCACGGTAAAAAAAAAAACGCTGGTAAACCGTTTTGACACATTCACCTTTTTGTTTTGCGGTTGGCAGTCTATATATCATGAAAAACGCGTAACTGTGCTAGCGGAATCTCTGTGCGTTAGCGTTTTTTCTCTTTTTGTCTATCCTATAATTTTCGAAAAGAATATCGTAGAATCCTGGAAAGCGTCTTGTTTTGTAGAATGAAGTGCGTTCTTCAAAATCCACTAATAGCTAAATTCGAAATAATTGACGACTTTTCGGTTACAATCGAAATACTAAAGGCCCTAAAAACAAAAGACAATGTTTTTGGGGCTCTTCGTATTTTAAGCACAGCATAAAAAACGTGAACTATTTTGAACTGAGCTATTAGTGAATTTTGAAGAACGCACTTCATTCTACAAAACAAGACGCTTTCCAGGATTCTACGATATTCTTTTCGAAAATTATAGGATAGACGAAAAGAGAAAAAACGCTAACGCACAGAGATTCCGGTAGCAGAGTTACGCGTTTTTCACGATATCTAAACATCTAGTAACGCAGAAAAGTCAAAAGACTTTGACTTTTTTCAGACTAAACTTTCTTTATCAGATTATAGAGACTCGTCGAAGTTTGCACTTCGACTTGAGTCAAGTTTTTCCCGTTCGAGTATTGCGGTGCATGCGCACTACAAAAAAAACGAAAGCTGAAAGCTAGATTCGAGCTCCTGTGCTATTTGCGCACACTAACAAAATACCAGTTGATACTGTCGGTACAGCCGACCGATATACCGTGCGGTAATTTCAGTTCCGCTGGTAGTATACCGAGGAATGTAACGGACTGATACCGGAGGGGTAACGGGGTGGTATTTAACCGATTTTGATGACATGGGAAGGAAACGTGAAGAAAACACCTCAATTTTCGGCAGTGACGTAACAATTTCAATCTTTTCGTTATAGTGATTTGATAAATATTAAAAATGTCGCTAAATTTAAGTAATAATTTTACTGACGATGGAAGTGATTCAGAAGAGCCGTCACTTGTTCGTCATATTAAATTTTTTCTATTCTTGCCAATTGAAATCCCCTCAATTATATGTGCACTCGGTATTATTTATTATTATGTAACTCAACGTGAATTACGTCGTTTAAATAACCATTCCATTATTTTTCTACTTATTGGCTCATTTTTAATGATCACCACCGAGTTGCCCATTACTCTCAATTTTCTCTTAACTGGATACGTTCTACCATCACGACCTGCCTTTTGTCTATTTTGGATATTCTATAATTTTTCCTTACAATCATGTAATTTAATGTTAATGGCTTGGACATCGATAGAGCGACATTTATTGATATTTCATCAACATCTGATGCAGACAAAATGGGGAAAAATTAAATATCATTATTTGCCGTTAATCGTTTGTGTTACATATATTCCTATATTTTATTTGTACTTTGTGATATTTTACCCAAACTGCACAAACTCATTTGATTATCATTCTCTCGTTTGTGGTGGACCATGCTACAATTACGTACCGACAATAGCAACTGTCGATTGGGGAATCAACATTCTTTTTCCATCAGTACTCACACCCGTGTTTAGTCTGGGACTACTCCTGCGAGTCCTATATCAACAAAAAAAAGTTCGAAGAACATTTCAATGGCGAAACAATCGAAAAATGGTTATACAACTGTTGGCAATTGCTTCACTCTATTCTTTGTTCTGGATACCGTTAGCCATTTTATCCATTATTCGAACATTTTATATACCAACATTTGCGGATGTGGTTACAACATATTATTTCTATTATACACCCTATTTAGTACAAATGTTATTACCATTTGTTTGTTTGGCTTGTTTGCCTCAACTAATAAGAAAATGTTCATGGAACAGAAATAAGAGAATTAGACCGGTACCAATCGATACGGCAGCTCTACCTACCATGGCACAAGGGATGAAAGACTTTTAAACTGCTAGTTTGCGTTTTCTGAAGTTTTCTTTATTAAACTTTAATCATTTTACTAAATCTTCTATTGTCATATATGGGTTTAAATGAGTAGACAGTAGAATTAAATTTCGTCAAAAATTCGAAAGTCTCATAGATTACATAATTATAGTGCATTATATTCCAATTGTAGCTCCAAAAACAACTTTCTTCGTACTACCCTTCGTTCAACAGTGTTGTAGAATTCAAGAAGACAATGAAACGTAGAGGGTTGTGTGTAAATTTTATCGTAGTTGCTGCAGAACATTGAATAAGTTCTTGGAACTCACGATCAATAATTCCGGTGCCAATTTGTCTTGGTGTCGTCTACTTCGGAAAAGACTTTCATACTAAATTTTTTACGCAATGAGTAAAGTTTTGGTTTTCGAACAGCGAAAACTACAATATTCTATTCCTAACCGTTCAACTAAGTGCACTGTTATCATTTTGCGATAATAGCTTTTAGTTATTTTTTCTTAAATATCTGGAACTCGTACGTTCTTCTGTACATTTACAGCCTATAATTCTTCTAAAGCTGAAGCAATGTGATCTGCTAGAGCTATAATAAGCCCCGATATCAAGATCTTCAGGCGAAGTGAGCAAATTAATGGACAGAGTGTTTGAAATATCTAGGTTATTGGATTTCAACAAAACTTGACTGGGCACTAATGATAAAAAAGAGTATGCAAATAAATAAGACAGATTAGGTAAAAAATTTTCGCTTCAATGGATCCACTCCCCACGAATTAGAGAGAACTCTTTTTTTGTGCAACGTACAACCAATCTTTACCTGGCTTTTCGTTATCTTCCCTCTTTTTACTAAAAAATAACACGCCTATTTAACAAAGTTTTATTATACGTGTTTAAAACGCACCTATTCTAATCTTCATTCGCTCGACCAGTTCTTCGCATATGCTAAGGATGAAATTTCACTTGAACATCGTTGTTTTAGATACGAAGAAAATTTTACGAAGCATTATCTGATAATTTAGACAGCCAGTTTATCCTTGAACGGACTACTCTAACGTTCCTCTTTTTGATATGAGTGAGATATATTTGTTGAAAGATTTTTCAGAAATATTATAATGCTCTTCTATCTTTATTTAAGTCAGAATATATTTATTTACAAATTATCATGTAGATAGAAGATGTTTTTAAGAAATTGTAAAAAATTTATGATGTTTTTGTGATCTGATTTTTCTTTTCTGATTCATGTCCTAGCTAGTCATAGTTGTTAAGAGACGATTCGCGAGAAAAGCGAGTACTTTGCGAAACACGCGTAACATGCAAGAATTTGACATATGATTTTTATTTGATTTTCAGATTCTACAATCAAAATTGGGGTGACGAAAAAAATTGTTCACTTCCAGACTTTATTTTGACCGAGTTACAGAGTTTTCAAAATGAGGTGCATCGAAGAATCACAAAAATGAGCATTCTCTCATATTTTCGATATAACTCCGTCATTTTTTATCTGTTCTGGTCGAGCAATATCTTGTTATTGCTAATACGAGATATTATTAAGCAATATCTGCAACGCACCATTAAACTATAAACTGAATTCTTTTTAAATAAAATAGTTGAAAGCATGTAACTTATGCGTAGAACCGTTCACCATTCCAGCAAGATCATGCCTAAACAAATATAAGAGTTTTTGAGTAAAAGGACGTTACATTTTTTCTGTTGTATGTAATCATGTATAATGTGATATGAGAAGGACATCAGCAACTAATCTAGTGACATGTGATTATTCGTATGATTCTAGTTTATGAAGGGCGAATGATGCCTTGTAGAATCACTTTTGTGCATAAATCACATGTTTTCAAGTATTTTTTTTTAAAAAGAATTCAATTTATATTTTAATGATGTGTTGCATAACACCACCCATGGAAAATGTTTGTAGAGAATTGAGTACACCAAATGTACTCACGTGTCCATATACAAATAAAAGCTCTTTCAAGAAACAAAAATTATGCTAATCACAACGCTTCAAAGCTTTTGTTTTGTTACCAGAAGAAAATAGACTAAACAGAAAACAACATTCGGTTTCTCATCCGTTGTGTTGTTCAACGCTGTTTTGCCTAAAGAACATACACTCATATTGATTAACCGACGTTTGAGCGCCGACAGTTGAGCGCCCCGACATTTGAGTAATAACGACCGTTCAGCACCAAGTGCTCACCCTCATCTCCACTCCCACCCACCCTCACCCGCCCTTACCCTACACAGCCTCACCCTCAGATCTCCAAATAATTCAGTTCATAATCAGACGACAAAAAAATTGTTCTGATCATCGTTATCGAAGTGAATAATCATTCGACTTTTCTGATCGGCAAAAAGTCATAGTGAAAAGTGTCTAATGTCGGAGTCGCTCAAATGTTGGGGTCGCTCAAGTGTCGGGCGCTCAAATGTCGGGCGCTCAAACGTCGGTTGACGACTCATATTCTTGAATAAAGGTAAATTTGGAAGTGTAAATGACTCTATAAAACGGTAAAGATATTATTTGACATCAGTCACTGCAACGATTATTCTATTACAAAAATGTAACTATAGTTTGAATTACTTTTTCAGATCTGTTGAGATCTTGTTATTACGTTTTGTGTATTCCATTTACTTAGGGTTGTCTCAGCGTGGATAATCTTTATGGATTGAAGTTTATAGTTCTCTTGATCAGAGGGTGATCTCCTCTATTTTAATAATCATCACTACTTGATACGGCAAAAAGCCATTGACCGGCGTCACATACGGTCTTAAATTCATTTTGAAACTTAAAAGCTCATAACAAATACCTCATCATACATATTCTGTCTATCATTTGAACAAGTGTTATCACACTCAAATCGTACAGCTCTTTCTACACTAGAAAAAAATAGCAACAATTATGGACATTTGATGTTTGATCGAACGAGAGCACTGTACATTTCTTTCTTGTATTATTTCGTCGACAAGATAATAATTTTTTTTAGATCATTCTCAATTTGTAGAGATTAGCAATGTCCACAAAAATACTTAATGCTAAACCATGGAAAAGTATGTAAACTCTTTTCGCCAACAGATGTCACATCCACATACTATTCACATTTTAGCGTCATTATTTGATTGTTCTTCCGATTGTTCCACATGTTGCTATGGTATGTGTTGCACAGCATTTCTCTTCACTGGAAATGCTAATAAAGTTGATAAGTCTGGTGCATGTACCAATTATTGTGGCTATTGTATATTATGTTTTTGCGAAGCATGTTGTCTCTATCATCGCCCAAAACGACGAGTAATGCGAGAAAAACTTCAACTGGAAGAATCTCCATCTGATTGGATAGCTGCCTGTTTGTGTTCACCATGTGGAGTATGTCAAGAAGCTAGAGAATTAAGAGATACAGGTGAGTGAAAAATCCTTGTCGGAGTAGCTCCTTTGTAGCGAGAATGTGAGACACCTCAAATGGTTAGATCAGTGCTATAAATAACCTTGTTATTTGAACAGTAATCAATATAAAGCAAAGCGTTATTGTGCATATGTGAAGAAATGTAATCGATACTACAACCTAATCATCGTCATCTCGATACCTTTCGTCAAATCAAATTTTTATTCTTTTCTTCATATTTTTTGTCAAATAATCAATTTCACGAGACCCAGTATGGTGGATAACCTATTATTCATACCGGAAATGACCAGGTGTTAGCCGTAGCACTTTTAGTAAAGTCAGTCCCACTGGTAAAAGAAAACAGAAACGGGTTTAGTATTTTTAGTCTTTCACAGCTTTGTAAATAGGCAAGGAAACGGAACAGTGTATTATAAGAAAAAGTTTTTAACTTAAACAAATGTATGATGATTGTGTCTGTTGTGGAGACCGCGTTTGTCGATTTTCCCGATGCCCCTTTGCAGGTATTTTGTTACGGTTGTTTGTTTACGCACGAACATTAAGTCCGATTAAACAACAACACATAAAAAAAATTTCAGTCAGCACTGATACTGGATTTTTTTGTTTTCGCTAATAAACAACAACATTAAATCCGATGCCAAATGTGGGTTTTATACGTAATGCATGTCGGCGTAAATATAAGAAATGGCAAAATAACGAAAAGTTTAGCGCCTGACTAGATGGAATGGATTACTCAGGATCGAATGTTGAAGTCAAATCAGATTGTGATCTAAGTTTCATCAGTAGGAATTAAGCACATGATTCATAGATTTATTTATTTCAGGATGAGTGTATGGATATTTCACAATCAGAAACAGATTTGGCTTCATCAGCGGAAACTAGTTATCAAATGGGGTGGGGCTTCAGATGAGTTTGTGTTTATCCTCACTTAAGTAAAGACGAAGAAACGAAAGGGAAGACTGTGTAGAGACTCTGTAATAGACTGAACAATCTTTTTTTGATTGTGGTGAGTGGTGTGTCTGTGGCAAGACACTGGAAACTCCAGCCTCGAAAGTTCCAGAAGCTGATCATGATTTTGTATTTATGACTAAAAATATCATAATACCCAAAGATAATCGATGCTGTTCTAAACATGTTGAATATTCCCGTCTTGCAGCTGAATCGACTAATCAAATTACAGCGTACAAAACAGATATGGTCACTTTTACATCATCTGAAATAAGAGAATAGTGATAATAAATAATAAGAGTAAATAAGTGATAAAATAAATGAAATAGAATTTGCAGATGACTTAATTAATTATTTCTGCCGTACTGCTGCATCTGTATATGACGAAGGACTAGAGTTGTATTCGTTACACTGTCATTTACATCTGCCGTCAAAAGTATCTCAACATGGTGGTCCTGCATTTTGTTCAGCTTTTTGTTTCGAATCGGCAATTAGATATCTCAAATCTAAAGCACATGGAAGTAGAAATCTAGCATCACAAATTACATACTGGATAGAGTTAGAAAATATTTTACCAACAAAACCATTTTGAGATGTCTCCTCCTTCTCTTCGTGTTAATAGTAAATTAATAAATGATTATTGTCATACATTTATCATAGTATTACAACAATCACAAATGAATATCAATGAAACCAAATTGTTCAAACGGTACAAATTAGATTTTCAAACATATAATTCATGGATTTATGACCAACATTTCAAATGTAACAGTTTTTCTATCGTTTATGCAATGAATAATCAGAAGTTTTATGGCAATTGTATTTTCTTTTCTTCTTGTGAAGATAAACAGTATTCTTATGTTCAAAAGTTTTGCTTCTCCACAGTTAAATTGTCTTCACTTCTAAGTTTTCCATGAGATGAAATTTCTCGAAAATTAGATGATCTTTATCCTTTAATACAATTAAGCGACACATTTTTGAAATAGTAAAGATTAGTTCTCTTGTACATAAATGCGTATATGTTCCTTTTAATAACGAATTTTGTGTAGTTGAAATTACAGTTGATTTGAACATGATTGATAATCATTCAAAGACTATTTTTTTTCTTATTTAGAGAAAACCCTTATTATACTACATTTGAGCCTCATTTTGCTCGCAGCTATTAACATATCTGTAACGAAATATGACCTCTCTTACGGACTATTCAGTGTCATTCTTCTTCGACAACTCATCTCTCTCTCTCATTGTTCAATTCACCTTTCTCCATCCTTAATACCCTTTCTGTACGTGCTCAATATCTCTCTCTCATTGTTCATATTTCTATTACTCTCCTTTTGTCTTCTGTACTATATATACATATTTTACAGCACTACAATTCAGTTTGTTCTCGAATAACTCACTAAAGGTATAATTTCCTTCACAGTATCTCTTCTTTGTTTATTTACAGATGGCAAGTGCTAATGTTTATTCGAAGGCTTATCTTAACTCTACTAATCGTTCTTTTACATTAACTGATGAATATGTATTACTTCTTTGGCCAAAAGAAAATAATTACAGTATTTTGAAAAAGTCAAAATGTCCTAAACCTGATGAAAATAACATTGTGCGATACAGAGAAAAAATTCAATTTATATAGGGATTATTGTACTAAAAGGTAAGTATGTGCATTTTGATCTATAGTATTTTAGTCTTTTAACTGTGAACATCCAAAGTCTTTTTTTTTTGGCAGGAAATAAAGAAAAAGTGGAAAAAGCAGCAGTTTCGTTGAACAAGGCATTAAATACTGATGTGGAATCAGATTTAGAAGTCCCACTGGTGCAAAAACAATTGAAAAGTCTGCACTTCTTGCTTCGGTTTAGGAGTTTAGCGACGAACTAAAGTGAAGCCGAATCACGGATTTAAAACACTTTGGTTTTGTTGTTAATCTTACAAATGGCGAATTTTTTCTTCTTTCTTTCATCTAGATACTTTACAAGATCTCCACGCATTGATACAAAATGCATCAACATCGAAGAAAAAAGATGCAAGTGACAGTGAAAGTATGATGGATCATTTATGATCCTTCTGTTGTCTATTTACTTTTCTAGATGTGTGAACGTGATGGAGAACAAAGTAATTTATTGTCAATCGAAGCAGATCAAAATTATATGAATTTATATGTAACATTTATGATGAATATTGTTTTTAAAGGTGCCGATGAAGTAATTAATTAAAATACAAATAGTGTTCAAGAAAATAAAGGATATTTGATGATAAAAGGCAAGTGGAATTTACAGGAAACATTACGTGTACTTACTAAAAGAAGAAAAGCACTTTATACCAGTCGCTAAAGAAGTAAAGATCTTTCTCTGTCGAAAGAGCCAGTATTGTGTAGCCGCTAAACTAAATTTTGCTTCATTTATGTACTTTTTCATCGTCACCGAAGAAGCAATTCCGTACTTTCTGTTAAAACGAGCCTTTTCTGTACTTTTGTTATAACTATATCACGACTTTGTCTTTTATTTCTTTTTAGAGGTGTTACCGGTAAAGCGGAGAATAAACTCAACTGATAACCGAGCGATATTTAACCGGTTTTAATGACATGGGAACACAATCGAAATACATTTTGTGAATTCCGAATAATTAAAATTTCATTCACTTAGCTTCAATTTAAACTTTTTGCTTACGTCAAGAATTTGAGTACGTGATTTTTAGTGTAACATCAATTATAAACGATTCATATACTATATATCAATATACCGTGTAAAGGAAGCTGTGCCTGTTATTCTGTCTGTACTCACTCTTATTTTTAATGAATCTCTTTCAATAGGTTGTTTTCAAGACATGTGTTACAGCATGTTTTTAGTCTTTTTAAATCCGAGGATGTGCAAATATCATCTAATGACAGGCCCATTACGCTATTAAATAGTGTATCAAAGGTTTTTCGAACGAATCATTCATAATCATGTGTATAGGTTCTTAAGAACGAAAAGGTTTTTCATGTGAATCAGGTCGGTTTTGTTCGTGGTCAGTCAACAATATCTCAGTTAGTACGAATAATTCATCAGATACTAATATCATTTGATCAACGGATGCCTGTCCTCTCGACCTTTCTGAGCTTCAGTAAGGCATTCGACAAAGTCAGTAACGATGCTTTGGCGTACAAACTTCGCTATGCAGGACTGTCAGATGCCAGGCTAACATGGTTTCGAAGCTACCTGAAGAATCGTCATATTGTCACAATGGTCGATGGTAGTACTTCGTCAGAACGTTTTTTGTTAAATCAAGTTCCATAAGGCTCGGTATTAGGTCTCTCCTTTGTTTAGTTTATATCGATGACTTTCCATGTATTTTAGATAACAGTTGTTTTCTTTTTCCTGGTGACTGTTCCATTAACGTGAAGGACAAAGATTTACATAAAGCTGTTGTGAAAATGGATAAAGGTTTGGAAAGGTTGTATAAATGGTCAATAGATTGGATACTTCCAATAAACATGAAAAAATGTGTGAGTATGCTCTTTTCTCGCACTATATTATTATAAATTTACTATCTTTGAAAATAAACAAAATTTTGTTAGACTACGTTCTACAACAAAAACATTTAAGTCTCGTTTTTACTTAGAAGTATTCGATTGGGCCTTAAAAACTTTTTTCTATCGCTGTACCCAACCACAAAAAAAGCAGCTAGCATCGCTCGTTGCATCGGGATTCACTAGATGCAATGATAGATGCAGCTAGTTGCTTAGAAAAAAGAGAAAAGTTGAATCGAGCATTGCGCGATGCAGCTAGATATGGACGATGAATTGCTAGATGCATCGATCAAAAGACGATACCAGTTTCTGAAGGATAAAAAGTAGCTCCACTAGATGCACAGTTCACTCGATTCAACTGGATTGCATTATTAAATGTGCTAAAGAATACAATGAATAACATTTCGATAAAAGCAAACTTCAGTAATGAACACTATCTATATATACTCTCTAAACTTCATTCGATTGATTATTGTTGCAGCTATTTTACAAAACACTATTGAAGATTTTAAATAGATGGTCGAAAAGTTCAACGCGAGATTAACAAACATAGATAAAATAACGTATGCTCAATTAGCTGCAGGGAGTGAAGGTACGAAAACATAGAGCGATTTAAGTCTCATTCCGTTTGCGCGTAAATTGGCTCTTGTTCAAAATACAACAAGTGCATCATCAATTGTTCTAATTTCTGGTAAAGATAATCCATCGAGCAGAGCGACAACATCGAATGCACAAAGGAAAGAATTTGTTTCAAGTTTCTTTATTTTTCTTCAAAGGTCTGCACTTCTTGCTTTGGTTTAGGAGTTTAGCGACGAACTAAAGTGAAGCCGAATCACAGATTTAAAACACTTTGGTTTGATAAAAAATGTCCTGATCATGAAAACAGCTAAGGGCCTTTTTACTTACAGGTATCTGACCAGACCAACTGGACATCCTCTACAGGCTCTACATACAACTTTCAGCAGTGACACAGGTAGAAAATTTTGTGTCACAACGATCAATTACTTATCCTTTCCAGTGTGAAAACACACAATAACTGATTTTCACGAGTGGGGACATGGATTTACTTCATTTTCGCACACGAACGAAAGTGACTGAGCCGTGTTCACAAGTTCAAATTAGAAAAACTAGTGATTTGTGTCATTAACACTGTTAAAAACATTGTTACGTTCGTGAGCACATTAAAGGATAATATCTCACGCGTGTTTCCGTACGTAAAATTATCTTCCACGTTCGTTCGCGATTCCGCGCTTGTTCACGAGTCAACGAAATGTTTCGCATGCAAACACATAGAATCTTTTCCTGTCCACGCCGGTTCGCATACATAAAATTATCGTCCACGTGTCTTCACACGTAGACTGTTCAAAAACAAGACTATTTTGTCGTGTACACACGTGGGAAAATTTTCAATTCATGTTCACATCATGGAGGGTATCAAAATTTCCGCGTGGGAAGTTTCATGATTCAGTTGACTATCGTTCACATTTCTACATAATTTTCAGATCACTGCTTATCACGTTCAGGAATAACGAGACTTTCGCGGAAATCCTAGGATTGGTCTTTCTTATGTTGCTAGATGGAAATCTCTGATTTTCGTGGATTTGTAGTCGACCTTCGACTTCTCCTATGGGCGTTGTTGAAGGATAACATCGAGGCATCGTACAACTTCAACCATTGTACAGAATATAGAAAAGAACAGCGAAGTTGATCTCTACAGTTCGTCTCCAAAGATCAAAATCATGTGTTCGATCCCAGCTTCGTGCAAGGATTGATCTTTTGTTTGATAGTTTAAGTTTCAGAATGACATAATGGGAATCTATATTCTCAATTCCATGTGGTTCAAGATTGAAGCTTAAGTTAAATGGAAACATAGATTATCGACCATACTGAATCTCGTGGCGATGTTTTCTTCTGGAACAGGTACATAAATCTAGTAAAACTGAGTTTTGAGGAAAATCCAACAATTTAGCTATAACTATACAAAAGTAAAATACTTCTCCCTCACAATCCACCCAAACCGCTTGGAACCCTCAACAAATACTCTCTTTCTCTTCTCGACACAGTCAGAAAAGTAAAAACACCTATTTTCTTATTATTGGGACTCTATTCAGTCTACTCGCCTGATTATATTCTGACGATTCCAAGCGGTTTAGTGAGTTTTGAGGCTGATTGCACTATTTTACTTTTTTCATTACTCAGAATTATTCTGATTTTAATTATCAGAAGTACGTGAAATTGCCTAAAACCGACTGAAAATACGTTCTGCTATTTTTACGGAAACAAAAAACCCAATGGATCGATTATCAACATTATGCAGCCCTCTCCTTTCATTACGGCCTTTCTGGAAACATGCCTTTTGAATAGATTATTCTGACTCAGAATGTTGAATTCCCAAATTAATCTTTTTATTACAAAGCAACGGTCTTAACTAGTTTTATTACCACTGTTAGACGTGATTTCCGTTTAACCGTCAACATAGTCCTGCAGATAAGCATATTTTTCAGTCAGCTTACCATCTCTGGTAATTGTAGCTCGTTCAATGGTACCATCGTCGACGCCA